>VMDO01009778.1:0-75245 GCA_007922755.1 Pedetes capensis
TATCAGGATTTCTTTGGCCATTCTTGGTTTTTGTGGGTCCATGTGAATTTTAGCATTGTTCTACTTCTGTGAAGAAAGTTATTGTTATTGTAATGTGAATTATATGGGATCTATAGACTACTATGGGTAATGTGGTCATTTTAACAATATTGATTCTTTCAATCCATTAATATAGGATATCTTTCCATTTTTTGTATATACTATAATTTATTTCATCAATGTTTTATAATTTTAGTGTACAAATCTTTTCCTTCATAAATTTATTTCTAAATATTTTATAGATATTATAAATTTGATTTATTCACTAAGGTCATTATTGTTGTAGAAAAATGATGCTAGTTTTTATATACTGATAATATTCTGCAACATTATTCAATTTGTCAGTTCTAACAGCTTTCTGATAAAATGCTTGTTTTTCTATGTATAAAATAATCATGTCATCTGCAAACGTGGATGATTGAACTTCTCAATTTGGAAGCTATTTCTTTTCTTACCTTATTGTTTTGTTTAGACTTTCAGTACTCTATTAACTAAGACTGGTGAAAGTGGAAATCCTTTCTTTGTTTCCAAGCTTAGAGAAAACACTTTTGGCTATGTTTCATTCAGTAATAGTTTGTTGTTGTTGTTGTTGTTAGGTGCCGTCAAGTCGGTATCCGACTCATAGCGACCCTCATAGGGTTTTCAATGGCAGACTGTTTCGGGATTGCCTTGGGAGTGGATTGCCAGGCCCTTCTCCCATTTTTGCAGTGCTGGGAATCGAACTTGGGACCTCAGAGACTGCAGCGCAGTGCTCTACCAACTGAGCTAAATCCTAGCCCTCAGTAATAGTTTGGCTGTGGGTTTTTCCTGTACAGCCTTTTTGATTTTGAGGTAGCTTCCTTCTATACCTAATATGTTAAGAGTTTTTGTATGAAAAGATGTAGAATCTTATCAGATGCTTTTTCTACATCCATTGAAATGATCATATGGGTTTTGTTTTTCATTTTATTGATGTGTTGTCTCACATTTATTAATTGGTGTATGCTCAACTATGCTGGTATTGATTTGATGAATCCCTATTCATCATGGCTTATGATTTTTTTTTTCTGTACTGGGGTTTGAACCCAGGGCCTCACACTTGCATGCTTTGCAAGTGCTGGAACACTGAGTTGTACCCCCAGCCCATTTCTTTACTTTTTGAGACAGGTTCTCGCTAAATTATGCAAACTGCTTCTGGTCTCGAACTTGTGATCCTCCTGCCTCTGCCGCCAGAGCCACTGGGATTACAGGCATGCTCCACAACACCAGCTTTTTATGGCATAAGATCTTTGAAGTGTCCTTGAATTCAGTTTGGTAGTATTTTATTGAGAATTTTTGCATCTGTGTTCTTAGGCAATAAGGTTCTGTAGAATTCTTATTTTGTTTATAAATTTCTTGTTTTATTGTATTTTGGTCTGATTTGGATATCAAAGTAAATCTGCCTTCATAGTAAGGGGTTCTTCCATTTAAATTTTTGGTAATAGTTTAAGAATTGGATTAGTTCTTCCTTAAATATTTTCTGGAATTCAGCATTAAAACCATCAGGTTCTAGATTGTGTTGGCATGAGAGATTTTTTATTACTTCTTCAATATCATTACTCATTATTTGTCCATTTAGATTTTCTATTTCTTCTTGATTCAATATTCTTAGATTGTATATGCTCAAGAGTTCATCTGTTCTAGCCTTTTCAGTTTTTATTATATAATTCACAGTAGTTTCTTATAATCCTTTGTAATGTGTTCTTTATGATCTATGATTTTATTTGGATTTTCTAACATTTTGTCATCTTTATCCTTTCACAAAACCAATTCTGTCATTGATCTTTGCTATTGTGTTTTAAATTTTTATTGCATTATGTTCTTATTTTTATTTCTTTTGATTGACTTTGGGTTTGAGTTTTTCTTGCTTTTCTAAGTACTTGAACTATACTGAGATCTTCTTATTTTTGATACTCCCACAAACTTCCCTTTCCATGGTGCTTTTACTGTATCCCACAGATTTGGGCTTATGTTGTCATTTTCATTTGTTTCTAGAATTGTTTAGTGTCTGCAGCCACAGCACCCTAACTATCTGGTCCCACCTGATCTCAGAAGCTAAGCAGGGTTGGCCTGGTTAATCCTTAGATGGGAGACCAACTGGGAAATACCAGGTGCTTCAGTCTAGGGCAAAGGACCTGGAGATCCACCTCCAAAACAATCCACCATTGAAAACCCTACAAATAGAAGAGAAGCACTGACATAATGCCGGATATGGCACAGTGTTGGGGAGAGTTTTGTTCTGTTGTACATAGGGTCATTATGATTCAGACATGACTTGATGGTACCTCACAACAAAAATTGTTTAATTTAAATTATGTTTAATTACCTATTTGTCACTTAGGATCATGCTATTCAATTTCCATGTACTGTATACATTCCGTTTTTCTTGTTTTTAGTTTTATTCCATTGTAGTCTGAGAAAATATATGATATGATTTCAATTTTTAAAAATTAACTTATTTTTCCCTTGCTTGAAATGTGATATATCCTAGAAAATATTTGATATGTTCATGTGTATAATGTTTATTCTGCTGCTGTTGGGTGAAATCTTCTATATATGTATGTTAGGTCCATTTACTCTGTAGAATGGTTCAAGCCAGATTTTTGTTGTTGTTGCTATTGGTTTCCTCTCTGGATGGATTGAGGAATGTGGAACTTTGAAGTTCTCAACTGTTATTATATTATTATATCAAAATTTACCTCTCTAGTTCTAATAATGTTTGATTTATATATTCGGGGTCTATATTATGCATGTCTATAGCCATACCACCCTGGCATCCAATCCCATCTGATTTCAGAAGCTAAGTAGGGTCACATCTGGTTAGTCCTTAGATAGAGACTACCTAGGTATACCAGGTGCTGTAGGCTTGGAAGAAGGACCCAGAACCGCACAATCAGCCATCGAATACCCTATGAATAGCATAGAAGCACTGACATAGTGCAGGGCATGGCAGAGTGTCAGGTAGTATTTTAGTCTATACAAACATATGTTGGCTATGAATTGGACTTGACTTGAAGACACCTAACAACAATAACCTACCTATATATACTAATAGTTATAGCTTCTTGCTGAATTGATATACTTGTAAATATATGGCAATCTTTATCTTTTTATAGGTTTGACTTAAAGTCTGCTTTGTCAGATTCTATGTACTCCTGCTCAGTTTTGATTTGCATTTGTATGATACATCTTTTTCCAATTCCTCACTTTCAATTTATGTTACATGATTTTCTTGCATGTAATACAGAGTTGGTCTTTCTTTCATTTCTTCTTCTTCTTCTCCTCCTTCTCCTCCTCCTCCTTTTTCTTCTTCTCAGCCAGCCAGATTCTTTTGGTTGAATTTAATCTGTTTACATTCAAGGCTATAATTTATATGAACATCTCATAATTCTGTTACTTGTATTCTGCTTGGGTTTTGAAAAATATTTTTTGTTCATTTCCACCACTCATTATTTATTTTTGTGATTTGATAGGTCTCTGTCAGGGTAAGGTTTGACACTCTTGTCTTTTATATAACTGTGTGTTTTTATGACGGTAGTTATTATCCTTTTATTTCTAATGTAGTCTCCCTTAAATATTTCTTGTGCTCCTGGTCTGGAGGTGTGGCATTTCCTCAGTTTCTGTATATCTGGGAAAGTCTTTAGTTAGACTTCATTTCCAAGGAATGACTTTTATGGGTATAATATTCATGGTTGTCAGGTTTTTTTAATTTCAGTATTTTTTATAAAACCATCCTATTACTTCCTGAATAATCTTATGCATGTCTAACAGGCATTTTGACATTTTGACTACAATATACCTGAGTAAAGATATATTTGTTTGAATGTAAATGTGATCATTTTAGCTTCTTATCTCTGGATCTCCAAATGTCTTTGAAGATTTTGGAAGTTTTCAGCTGTTGTTTCACACAGTAGGTTTTCAGTGCCTTTTCCCTTTACCTCACCTTGGGCAATACCCAAAATGTGAATATTGTCAGCTTAGTGGAGGACAATGAATCTTGCAAGCTTTCTTCACTTTGCATGACTGGGTTAATTTACAAGACCTGTCCTGTATTTCAGAATTGTTTTGGTCTGCTTGTTGTGGAAATTCTCTATATTTATATTTCATTGTTTGGTGTTTTAGTTTCATTATTTCTTACTACTTTTTTAATGATTTGTATCTCTTTACTATATTTCTTGTTCATATCCTGAATTATTTATCTGTACTCTCTATGTCTCACTTGCATTTCCTTAGGATCAATATAATTATTTTTCATGCATTTCATTGATTTCTGGAGAATTACTGTTTTACGGGGGTGGTATCATGTTTTCTGTGTCCCTATGTTGATGTCTGTGCATCTATTATAATATTTTCTTCTTCCAAATTTATGAAATAGCATTCATAAATAAACTCTTTGGTTTAGAGTGCATGGGGAATGGCACTTGAGTAGGTGTTTTGCTTGGTTATGGGGAATTCAAAAGCATAGTGTGCGATTTCTTTGTCTTTGGTTGATGTTCTCAGTGTCTAGGGGTACCTGAATCGTAGACTACAGAAGCTCATAAAGATAGTTGTACATTTCAATGGATACAGGCCTCCAAAGATGTACTTTCACATTCCATGGAGTCAAGTTCTGATGGGCTGGTGCTTTTCACAGTTGCTGCCATAGTTACGGGCTGGGATTTAGCTCAGTTGGTAGAGCGCTGCGCTGCAGTCTCTGAGGTCCCGAGTTCAATTCCCAGCACCGCAAAAATGGGAGAAAGACCTGGTAATCCAGTCCCAAGGCAATCCCGAAAGAGTCAGCCATTGAAAACCCTGTGAGGGTCGCTATGAGTCGGATACTGACTCGACAACACCTAACAACAACAACAGCCATAGTTACAGTGGTGGGGGACATGAACAGGGCTATCTCTAGGATGCTCAGGGCTACCACAGGTAACACTAATGATTGTGGGACAAATAGCCATAGGTCTGAAGCCACATTCTTAGTCTTGTGCAGCAATTGAAGTTAGTTTATGTGCAGCTGTGGAATGAAGATAATAACTTCTCCAGATCCTGTGCAATAAGTACAAGTGGTTCAAGGTTTTTTTTCTCAATTCTATGGAAAATGCCTTCCTTAGGTTGTGTAGGACATATGCAGGAAACACATTTGCTACTTGTGCTGGTTTCAATTCTCCTACAGCTGCACAGTAGTGATGAGACCTTCCCTGGTTCCCCAGAAATAAGCTGGAAGTATAGAAAGTCACTTTGTATCAAGAGCTACAGTCTCAAATGTGTAGAAAAGGAAGGAGATTTTCTCTGATTACCCTGGAGCAAGTTGGGCTGGGCTTATGGCTATAGCAGCTGTTGGTCCTGAATCTGTATGATGCTGAGGGGGTACACAGTGGTACAAGGTTTTAGCTGTATCAGAGGTCTAGACCTTGGCCCCTAAAACAAGGTGAAGTCTTATAGTGAACACTGAAGCAGCTTGCATTCTGAGAGAGGACCTAAGTGGCTTGCTTTTTTTACTTCAGCCGAGCAATCAGTTTGAGACTATCCATCTCCCCAAACTGGATTTAAAGGTTTTTTGAGGATGGTGAAATTCTCCTGTAATTAGGAATGCTGGTCTTTTGTTATGCTGGAGTGTTGGCACTCTCTTGCTTACCTTTTGCTGCCATGTTGGGTACCCCACACTGAGCTTGCAAACCAGGGTTGACACTGTCAACCTTCGTTCTTTGTTTGAGGTTTCCTTTGAGAGTGTCTACCCTGGTGTATCCTGCAAAAATGAGAGAATGTTGTGGCAACCCACTCCCAAAACAATCCCAAAACAATCAGCTATTGACAACTCTACGAGGGTCACTATGAGTCAGACCCAAATCGATGACACTTAACAAGGATGGCAACAACAACAACAACAACAACAACAACAACAACAACATCCTGGTTAGAGTTCTTAGCATTAAATAAGAATAAAATGATATCAAATTAAAACAGAAGTTCTAAATTTACCTCTGTAATTAGCTGTATGATCTTAGAAATGACATTTATAATTTCAGTTGTAGTCCTCAAAAAACATAAGATTAAGAATATTGGAGCTTAAAGACAAGTTTTTGAAAGTATCATATTCAGAGAGAAATAAAAAAATAAGGAAGAATGAAGAAAGCATTCAAGATCTTTTGGACCCTATTAAGTGATCAAATATCTGAATCACCAAAGTAAATGAAATCAAGGTTAAAAAAGCAGAAAGATAATTCAATGAAATAAATAATAGCATACTTCTTTGATTTTTGAAAAAGTCATTGACATGAACAGCAAGCTTATAGGAACCACAAATAGATCTTCACCTCAACATATATTGAAACTGTCAAAAGTACAATATTTTAAATTCTGTAGAAGTGCCAATCCACAAGTAAAGACAACTTCATTATACTAACATCAGATTTCTCAGCAGAAAGCCTACAGGCCCAGAAGGGCATGGAATGAGGTACTACAAGTCCTGAAAGAACATAACCTCCAACCAAGACAACTAAATGAGCAAGGCTATCCTTCATTAATCAAAGAGAAATAAAAACAGAGGGAATTCATAGCCATCAGATCGGCCTTACAAGAAGACGCTTAAGGCAATCCTATATACAGAAATGAAATACAGATAACAAACATAATAGCATGTGAATATGTAAATCCCATGAGAAGAGTAAAGAGAAATAGGGAAGAATCAAACATTTTCAATACAGCAAACTATAAATATGAGCAAGAGAGGAATAAAAGAATAAAATGCATAAAACAACTAGAAGAAAGGCATCATAACATTAAACATTCTTATGAGTCATGGAAAAAGTGGGTTAAAATATTTTTTTCTTGTGAGACAGGGAAAGGTTATTTAATATTTATGTTAGCATGATCTGCCCACTGCACATAGACAGAACTGTGCTGTGTCTGCACCTAGCTAGACTCTTTATGGAAGAGTCTGTGCCCAAGATCAGAGAGAAAACAGAAGGGGGATTTTAAGCTTGGAGAACGTTCAAGGGCCAGAGCCTTCCCTGGCTAGCAGCTAGGGTCTTCCCCTGCTCCTTTTTCCTTAGATTTTTTTCCAGCCATTCAGCCATGCCCTCTGTTATACTTTTATACTGCTAGTGGGACTGTAAGTTAATTCATTCACTTTGGAAATAAATATTTAGATACCTTAGAAAATTAAGAATAGAACTGCCATATGGCCTAGCTATACCACTCCTGGAAATATACCCAAAGGAAGATAAGCCATCATACCACGGGCCCATCTGCCCTTCCAATTTTAAGGCATCATTCTTTACAATTGCAAGGGTATAGAATCAAGCAAGCACAGAGGTGTGGATTGAAAAATTTTGGTATATATACACAATGGCATATTACTCAGCAATAAAGAAGAATGAAATCTTGTCATTTGCAGCAAATCAGTAGAACTAGAGAACTTCATTTTAAGTGAATTAATCCAGACTGAAAAAGTGAAATACCATGTGTTTTTATTCATATGTGGGTTCTAAATCTAACTTGAAGGAATAAAAAATAGTATACATATATACATACATAAAAATGAATAAGCATATCTAGGAATAGAAAATACAAGCCGATCAGAAAGAAGGTAGGGATCAGCAGGTGGGAGTGGAGATTGGGAATGTGGGGAAGGGGAAAGGAAATAATGTAGAGGGATAAAGAGGGAGAAGAAAATCTTAAAATACAGGAGGCAACTATATGAATACATGACAAAAAGAGAAGAAAAAAAATCAATACATGAGACTATAACCCATGACTGCATATGATATTCATTACATATTAAAGTTCCTACTTCTTTTCTTTAGTTTATACTGTTTTGTATAATGTATAACATGATGAATGGGTAGGCAAAATTGCTTTAATAGGTTCATAGTGGATGGAACAAATGACTTATTACTCTGCTGCATTAACATTTATAAAGTAAGAAAATTAAAAATAGTTGATTTTAACAGTTGTTATTGGGATAATATCTGGATGTGTCTGTTGCATTGCTGAATAAAGTATACAACTAATAGCTCTAATAGTAATAATCCAAATAATTTAAAAATTACTTCTTTCTATAATGAGACAAATATTATTATCTCATATTTACAGATGAGGAAAATGACCACTGGGGTAAAATGGTCAGGTTGTGTCCTGAAATTCATAATCCCATGAAAGATGCAGCAAGGACAAATTTGATCTTGTGATTCCAATGTTTACTCTTTCTACTAAGATTCCCCATAAATGTAAAAAATACTGAACATAGGCAATAACATGCTGACTTTCATCTATATATCATTGGTACAAATATTCTTATAGAAGAGCTCTGTTAAGTATCCTAAAATTAGCATTTCATAATTCTTTATCACTTACTATATTGTAACATTATATTTTTCCTTCTTAGCACCTTAATGCTTTTTTTAATAAGTTTTGACCTGTTCTTCTCTAATTAGTTTAGGTCACTCTTCCAGCTTTTGTTAAAATATTATTAGTGAAGCACAAGTGGATTTGATATTATCAAATCTAATGTAATTAAATTACTACTTGTGATTGATGATTATTGGTAGCAAATTATCTCTGAATTCATCAGGAAAATAGTTACCTTTTTTAAAAAATAAGAAGCCTAAATTAGTTTAGTCTGTAAAAGTGATAAAATATTTTTATTTGACTAAAATATTGCTATTGGCTGTAATAAGAAAATGAGTCTGAACTGCCAAGAATATCTGTTATGTGACAACTATTTTATTCTCAAATTTCTCTGTCTTAAAAATTGTCAGAATCAGTCTTCACTTTAATAACTATGTATTATCAGAGCTGGAATTTACATGGGCACCCAAAAACTTTGTGCATCACTCTGATTGTAAAGAAAATCTTGAGCATTGCAAAGGCCAACTACCATTCTATCTTCTGCCACCAAATGTCAGTTAGAGAGTATTATCAATCACTAATTGAGCATTTGGTGCCAAAAGAAATATAAGTTACTCTCAGTGCCATTACTTGAACCCACTGATTTAATATATTCTAGGACATCATTTTCAATATCTTAAAAATATTCTCCTCTGAGTACTTAAAAATGTCTTTGGATCACAAGACTATTTTTATTTGTCTCATAAAGGTAAAAAGGAAGCCAGGCGCTGTGGCACACACCTGTAATCCCAGCGGCTCAGGAGGCGGAGGCAGGAGGATCGCAAGTTAGAGATCAGAGGCAGTCTGAATAACTTAGCGAGACCCTGTCTCAAAAAAGTAAAAAAATGGGCAGGGGGTGCAGCTCAGTGGTCCAGCACTTGCAGAGCATGCAAGCACAAGGCCCTGGGTTCAACCCCCAGTACCACACACACACACACACACACACACACAGTAAAATGAAAAATTCTTGAACTCACTTTCAGTTATTTGCAATATTTATATACATGGCACTAGGAGCCAACCTCTTATAATAAGAGATCATTTAGGATGATTTATTCTCTCACTTAACACTTACTATGATAAAACAACTTTGCTTGCCAAAAGTGAAGAGGATTTGAAACATTTATTGATCAAAGAACACAGCCTTCAGTTTGGATTCCACCTCAACATCAAGAAAATAAAAATCCTTACAATTGTGTCAGTAAGCAACTTCACGATAAATGGAGGAAAAAAATGAAGTTATCCAAGATTTTGTTTTATTTTTGTTCTACAATCAACGTCTAGGGAAGCAGCAGTCAAAAAATCAAAAGACACATTGCACTGAGAAAAGTTGTTGCAAAAGACCTCTTTAAAGTTTTGAAAAGTAAGGTTGTCACATTGAAGATGAAGGTGCACCTGATTCATGTCATGGTCGCATCATATGTTTGTATATACAGAACAGATCAGAAAGAAGGTAGGGATCAGCAAGAGGGAGTGGAGATTGGGGATGTGGGGAACGGGAAAGGAAATAATGTAGAGGGATAAAGAGGGAGAAGAAAATTTCAAAATTTAGTAATTAAATCTGGATGTTGAATAACGGAGACAGAAGAATTGATGCTTTTGAATTGTGATGCTGGAGACAAATATTGAATATTCCATGTACTGTCAAAAGAACCAACAAATCTGTCCTAGAAGAACTGCAACCAGAGTGCTCCTGGGAAGGTAGGATGGCTAGACTGCATCTCACTTATTTGGGACATGTAGTCCAATCTCTACAGAAGGACATCATGTTTGAGAGAGTGGTGGGTGAATGACAAAAAGGAAGACCCTTAACTAGATGGATTGACACAGTGTCTGCAACAATAGGCTTAAACATAAAAAAAAGGATCATGTGCATGGCAGTGACAGGTAGTGATAAGTTCTGTTGTATATAGAGTCAGTATGAGTTGGACCTGACTCAACAGCACCTAACAACAACAAATATGACTACTGGTCACAATAAAAATTTTAAGACATTATCCCTAACTTTCCCCACTCCTAATGAATTTTACCTGTTATAAGAAACTTCTCATGGGGCTGGAGTTTAGCTCAGTTGGTAGAGAGTTGCTCCACACTCTCTGAGGAGGTGGATTGGATCCCTGTTGTTGTTGTTGTTAGGTGCCGTCGAGTCAGTATCTGACTCATAGCGACCCTCACAGGGTTTTCAATGGCTGACTGTTTCAGGATTGCCTTGGGAGTGGATTGCCAGGCCCTTCTCCCATTTTTGCAGTGCTGGGAATTGAACTCTGGTCCTCAGAGACTGGGCACTGCAAAAATGGGAGAAGGATGTAGCAATCCATTTTGGAAAAACAATCCCCAAATAATCAGCCATTGAAAACCCTAGGAGGGTTGCTATGAGTCGGACCCATCTTGATGGCATCTAACAACAAAAACAACAAAACTCTCAAAGCTGGAGAATAGCATGATGATTAATTATAAAGTTTATGTTGTCTACATTAAATATCAGGCTGGGATTTAGCTCAGTTGGTAGAGTGCTGTGCTGCAGTCTCTGAGGTCCCAAGTTCAATCCCCAGCACTGCAAGAATGAGAGAAGGATGTGGCAATCCACTCCCAAGGCAATGCTGAAACAGCCATTGAAAACCCTATGAGAGTCACCGTGAGTCAGATACTGACTCAGCGGCACCTAACAACAACAACATTAAATATCGTTTAGGAATTAAATGTCATTAAATATCATTTTAGTAATTAAAACCTGCATTTTTGAAGGATGTGATTTTTATTTTGGTTTCTTTCTAAAATTTATGACACAATATTGGTTGTACAAAATGAGCAAAATAAAAGATGTGAGGTATCTGCGAATTGGTCAACTGAATGTTATCCCTAAAAGACAAATTTATATAATGGTATTGATAGCAGATGTTTATAAAAAATAAATAGGTAAAAAATGAAAAACAAACAAACAGAATGCCTAGGTAAAAACTTGCCCTTTCTGAATGAACCTGGTGACAGACATGGATTATAGGAAGGAATATGGGAAACGTATTTTCCAGAATGGGTTCAGGAGACTTTTCTCTACTTATTACTAATCATAGTATGTTCTTGACATTTCTAAACCTTAGAAGAACATTAATTCATAATAGATTTATACCTTTACATAATTATACACTCAGACGGTAGCAAAATGAAGGAATTCTTAAAAGTATAGAATAGAATAAAATTCACTTTCTAAATACTAGATAACTATTTTAATATCATAACAGTCATTTCTAATTCATCAGAACAAACTTCACTTGGTTAATGAGTTGATATAAAAGGGGTTCATATGGTTCTATACAAATACAATTCATCTAAGGCTCATTGCATTGCTAGTAAAGTCAATTATTTTATCTTGGTTACAGGTTATTTGGCAGGAAGTCTATTGTTGCTGCAACATGTTGTTTTACAAGCAGGTCTGTTTTTATAGGAAGTACTGGTAGTATTTCTTTTTCAAAGAGAAACTATATAATGCATTTTAGAACCTCTGAGGGAGAAGATTTATTGCATGCAGGTGCCAGGAATAGTGTGGGCTGGCCTTGTATAAACATGTCCATCCATGGTCATGATAAGTAGGCTAGAACTGACATAGAATGCCTCCTGCTGCAGTCCCCGAGATCTCAGTGAAGACTCTTAGCTAAATCTCATATTAATCTGTCTAAATATGCAGATTTCTAAAATATGAAGCTACATGAGTAAATAAAAACTCTAAATATATTTACTAAATAACTTTTTTCCATAAGACTTGTCCAAGGACAGAGTTTAAATCAGGAAATATATTTTCATAATTAGTTTAATTATCAGACTTCGACTAAACCAGATAATTACCATGTATAAAGCATTTGATTGAATAGCATTTGATAATTATCTTAGAATTGATGTTATCTAAATTAAATCTTATCAGGCTATTAGAAAAATATGAGCTTTAATGGATGACTCATTCTATTGTCTAAAGCAATTTGGTAAAAGAGAAATATATGGTAAGTTTCCTGCCAGAACCCAATGTTTGGAGTGAACTTGCATTTGAGATTTATGAAGAGTAATTTTAAGTATTTTAATAATTTGCTTTCTTCAATGTGTAGAACAACCTTAGTGGTAATCTGACATATCATGATAAGGAAGATTAACTGCTTCTTATTGCCTTTGTTTAGAAAAATAAATGTAATTGCATGTGATTTTAATAAACTGTTAATTTAGGAGAAAAGTGTATCATTTCTTCCTTACTATATTAAAATCTCAACATGAAGATATTAAATTTTGTATTTGAGCATAACTGATATTACAAAGTGCTTGTCTTACTAATGACCCAATTAATCAAAGAAAATGTCATTAAGTTGTGGAAGATTACTTCCATAAATCCTTAATAAACACAGACTGACTAGTATAGGAATCTATGAAAACTGGAATATATGTTCCAGAATATCTTCTATTCTACCTGATTGGGATATGCTACTTTTATACATGAGATACATAGTGAATGAATAAGAAGCCAATGAGAAAATAGATTTCACAGATAAATTCCACCTCGATTATACTACAATAATTTGAATTTATTGCTACAGCTTCTATATTTACTTGGCTCTTCGACACTCCATGATATTCAGCATAGACTTAAATTATCTTGACCCAAAATGGTATTACTTTACATAGCAGGCACCTGCCATCCAATTTCAGACAAAAGTTTACCTCAGATCAGTTAACTTTTGAATTACCAACACACTGACACATATCTGCTGAGTTACTCATTTTAAGTTTCACTTTTAATGCAACTTTCATTGATTAACCTATGATAATAATACTAATTGAATAAAGTCTTAAAACTGTGAATTATATTGATTGAAAAACAATGGAAGTGAGACTAAGATTATATTACTATTTCCAAAGGAGATATACAGATTATTATATTTTTAACCCTAATAATATGTAGTTTTTCTTCACCAATCTACTGATGTTTTATCTCTTGTTAAATATTTAGCACAAATCTATTAAAGTTTTTCTCATTGGAAATACGGTCTCTGTCTCAGAAAAGGAAAAAATATAACCCACTAACACATTATGTCATATTTGGTTACTTGGAATGATGTTATATGGAGGGCACATGTCTGCCTCATAATAAGTCAAAGTTATTCAATTTGATCTGACAAATCTCTCAAAGCCTTACAGTGTTGGATACTGTCAGAAAAGAGTACTGTTGTTTCTAGATAAAACACATGAAAGAAAATGACACACTTTGGAAAGGTGTCTCATTTTTAAATGAAGTCATTTTTATAAAATCTAGCACTATATCAGGAATACAAGACATGCTTGACTGATTTAAAATTTAAAATTTCATACATATTAATTATGAATTATTTTTATATTTCTATACAAACAAGATCAAATTTAATAGCTTAAAAAGGCTTTTTGTTTTTTATAGTACTGGGGTTGAACCGAGGGCTTTGCGCTTACATGCTTTGCAGGTGTAGCACTGAGCTGCACCCCTAGCCCTTTGTTGTTGTTGCTTTTTGTTGTTGTTGTTTACTTTTTGTGACAGGGACTCACTAAATTATGCACATTGTTTCTGGTCTCTAATTTGAGATCCTCCTGCCTCTCTTTCTCCAGTTGCTGGGATTTCAGGTGTCCACCACTGTGCCCAGCTAAAAAAGATTTTAAAGATAGATAGCTTTTACAGGCTTTTAAAAATCAGTGCAAATGTAATGAGAAATGTTTCATATAATAAACTGCTCAATAGCTGGGTACCGTGGTATGTGGCTATAATCTCCGCAACCTGGGAGGCTGAGGCAGGAGGATTCTAAGTTGAAGGCCAAAGGCAGCTTTTGAAATTTAGTAAGAATCTATCTCAAAATAAAAAATGTAAAAGGGTCTGGAGATGAGGCTCAGTGGTAGAGCACTTGTCTAGTATGTGTGAGACCCTACATTCAACCTGCAGTACTGCAAATAACAAAGAAACTGCTGTTAATAATAGGAAATTCTTATTATGAGAAAATCTGGAAGATGTGACGGTCGGCAAAACATTTAGAAGCAATTAAAGAAGATTATATTTGTTGTTGTTAGGTGCCTTTGATTCCAGTCCAACGCATAGCAATCGTACGTACAGCAGAAAGAAACACTCCCCGATTCTGTGCCAGGCACATGAACTTACTTGTGTTTAAGCCCATTGTTGCAGACACTGTGTCAATCCATCTGTTTGAGGGTCTTCCTTTTTTTGTTGAACTGCCACTTTTCCAAACATGATGTCCTTTTCTAGGGATTGGTCCCTCCTGACTACATGTCAAGTCCAGCCATCCTTGCAACCAAGGAGCACTCTGTTTACACTTCTTCTAGGACAGACCTGTTGGTTCATTTTGCAGTCCATTGTACATTGAATATTCATCTTTGGCACCATAATACAAAAGCATCACTTCTTCTCCTGTTCCCCTTACTCAATGTTCAGCTTTCACAGCTATATGATGTGACTGAAAATACCATGTCATGAGCCAGGCACAACTTTGTCTTCAACATGATATAATTTTGCAACACATTAAAGAGATCTTTTGCAACAGCTTTTCTCAGTGCAATGCATCTTTTGATTTCTTGACTGTTGCTTTCTATGGGTGTTGATTGTAGAACCAAGTAAAGCAAAATCTTGGACAACCTCAGTCTTTTCTCCATTTATTTTGACGTTGTTTATTGATCCATTTGTAAGGATTTTTGTTTGTTGATTTTGAGGTACAATCCATACTGAATGCTACATTTTTTGATCTTCATCAGTACATGCTTCAAATCCTCTTCATGTTTAGCAAACAGAGTTGTGTCATCTGCATAATGCAGGTGTTAATGAGTTTTTCTCCAGTCTTGATGCTGTGGTCTTCATAAAGTCCAGCTTCTCAGATTATTTGCTCAGCATAGAAGAGGTACAGTGAAATTATACAGCCCTGATGCACACCTTTCTCACTTTAAATCAGGCAGTTTTTCTTAGCATGTGAAATATAGTAGAAATTGCTTTTATAAAATCATATTAAGCAGTATAGACAAAACAAAACAGGCAATTTACTTGGAATTATTAATGATTTAGAGTAAAAGAAAAAATCCAAAAGGCATATGAAAGTCAGGAGAAGTCTCTTGGCAGTGAAAAAGTAGAAGATAAAGTTTTCAAACAGAAACAAATAATAGAAATTCAAGAAGTAAAATGCATTTATATATGTATATAATTGGCAATAGACATTCAATGGATAGATTCACTTAGCAGATTTAAACCAAATGAAAATATAAATGGATTCAGATAGATGTGAATAATTGAACTAGAATGTAGTCATTGAACATATGAAAAGCATTAAAATAATAGAAAGAAAAGTTCCAAAATAGATGTGATTGGAGTTTTGGGAAGACTTAATTTCATATATTAGATCTAAAACACTGCTGATAAATGTGCAAACTGATTACTCCATTGGAAACAATTTTGTATTCCTTATAAATTTGCATATGTTTGTGCTTGGTTTCTAGCAATTCAACTCATAGGAATGTAACCTAGACAAAACCTTTCACATTCATCAGGAAACATAGGAGCATATTCATTAAAAAAAAAGTAGTAAAATCAACTCAAATTCATCAGTATTATAAAATATAATTTATGATGCATATAAGCTATAGAATAGTATATAGTAAAAAAAAATGAATGACTATAGCCATGTGACCAGGGCTGCAGTTTAGCTCAGATGGTAGAGTGCCACTCTGTGCTGAGTCGGAGCTGACTGGAAGGCATTTAACAACAATAACCATGTGATGAAATAATAAATTTAAAAGTATGTTAAGCAAAAACAAAATTTCAGAAAACTATACACAATATTTTTCATTCATATGAACTAGATAGAAATCATACTTATCTATACCTATAGATTCATGTGCCAAATCTATAAAAGCAATGAAATTACTATCACAAAATTGAGAGTAGGCCTTACTCTTAGGAACAGAGAAAGAGATGTGATGGGACTAGGAAAGGGAGTAAAATTACAATGACTTGCGTTTGGACAATGTGGTCTCGAACAAACATTATATTCCTTTTCTTTAATCAGCAGGTTCATGATAATGTTCACATTAGCATTTTATTTAGACATTATGTATAGTCTTCATATATTTTTTCTGTATGACCCATTTTATCATTTAAAAAGTAGGAAAATAAAAATAGGTGTGCAAGCAATTTTAACATTTTGAAAATAGTTTTATATTTGTTTTCTAATGCCACAGCTATGTAATTATGCAAAATATTGACCCATAGCTTAACCTAAAAATATAAACTGATTATCAAATAAGCTTTTTGTTATGAACTGAATTGTGTTCCTCAAAATTTATCTGTTAAATTTCTAGTCTCCACTGTGATTATATTTGGAACTCGGGGCTCAAAAGAAATGGTAGTATTAGATACACCATCATCGAATAGGGTCCAACTCATAGCGCAACAGAATGAAACTCCCTGATACTGTGTTATGCCTAGCACAAAGCCAGTGCTTCTTTGCTGTTCAAAGCATTTTCAATGGTTGATTTTTAAAGGATTGTTTCAGAAATGGACTGCCAGGTCCTTCTCCCATTTTTGTGGTGCTAGAGATTGAAACCAGGGCCTCAGAGAGTGCAGAACAGCATTCTACTGACTGAGCTAACCCAAGCCCCTCTAAAGAGGTAATTAATGTTAAATGATGTCACAGTGGTGGGACAATAAGACTATTATCCTTACAAAGGAAGCTCCCTCCTTTGTCTCTCTGTCTCTGTGTCTGTCTCTCTCTCACACACACACACACACATACAAACACACACACACACAAACACACACACACACAAACACACACACATACAAACACACACACACACACACACACACACACACACACACACACACAAATACGAAGGTATAGTGGAAAAGTAGCCATCTGCAACTCAGGAAGAGAAATCTCACCAGAAACCAACCCTGACAACAACTTTTATCTTGGACCTCCAGTCTCCTGAACTGTAAGAAAATAACTTTCCATCCTTTAAGCCACCTACTCTGTGATATTTTATTATGGGAGCTCAAGCAGACTAGTAACATATTTTATATGAAGTCACTTGGGAGTATAAAAAATGTTTTCCAAATGATATCATTATTACTGGAATTGCTAATATTGGAAGCATTATTAATAGTTCTTTTTCATCACTTGATTTCAGTAGCAATATACCAATTACACAGAAGGGATTTTCTCTGCTGATTTAAATAGTTATACCACCTAATAGTTCATTAAATTATCTCCTAATGCCTTTAAGGAAAAATAAATCTCAGTTAGTGCATGGAAAAAAGGAAGAGCCAAACATTTAGGTTATGTTTAATTAGTCATGCCAAATAAAGCACCACAAAATGACCTTTTATTCTTATTGTCAATCACATTTCTTCAAATTCCATGCAGCACAATTTTCTCTTCTTATTTTTGCTATGCTAAATTTTATTTTAAACCATACTTCTTTATAAAGCCCTGATTAGATCAAATAAATCTGTCATTCAGAAATTATTCTATAGACCCTCCTCTTTTGGCCAGAAAGATTAAGTAAGACTAAACTAGTGCTTCCTCATAACAACTAGAATCCTGAATAGGAAAAATATAATCCCTGCCCAGAAGAATATCCACATAAATATAATCATGTGATCTTTGATAAAAGAACAAAGGCAATACAATAGAGAAAAGACAGTCTTTAAAACAAATGATGCTGAGACAACTGGAAATCCACATACAAAAAAAAAAAAGAATCTTGACAAAAATCTTACATCTTTCACCAAAATTAACCCAAAATATATCACAGACCTAAATGGAAAACATAAAACTCCTAAAAGACAATTTAGGAGATAATCTAGATAACCTGTCCTTGGCAATGATTTATAAAAGAAAGAATTGGTAAGTTAAACTTCATTAAAAGTAAAAGTTTTATTTATAATTTTATTTGTTTTTTCCCACAGGGTCTCTCTAAGGTGAAGATGGATTCAAACTGTGATACTCCTGCCTTAACCTCCTGTGTTCTGAGATTACAGTTGTGTGCCACCACCCCCTCAGAGAACTCTTAAAACTGAACAACAAGAAAACAACCTAATTAAGAAATTGGGATAAATCATTGAACAGACATTTCATCAGAGAAAATATGCAGATATCAAGCAAGCATATGAAAAGATTTCTATATCATATTCCATCAGGGAATCAGAAAATTAAAACAATGAAATAGGAACACCTTACTATTAGAATGACCAAAATCCAGAACACTGGCAACACCACATGCTGGAGGGGATGTGGCACAATAGGATCTCTCATTGATCTGTGAGAATTCAAAATGATGTGTCACTTTGGAAGATAATTTTGGGGTTTCTTATAAAACTAAACGTACTCTTATCATACAATCAGCAATCATGCTTTCTAATAATTACTCCAAGGAACTGAAGACATATGAACATATGAAAACATGAGCATAGGTGTTTATAGCATTTCATTCATAATTACTAAAACCTGGAAAACACCCACATGTTCTACCCACATGTGGTGAACTGTGGTAAATTCAGACAATAGAATATTGTTGTTGTTGTTGTTAGGTGCCGTCGAGTCAGTATCCAACTCATAGCGACCCTCTGCACAACAGGGGAAACACTATTGTCAGTACTTCTCTGCTGTTCATAGGGTTTTCAATGGCAGATTGATTTTTGGGAGGGGGTTGCCAGGTCCTTCTCCCAAGCCTACAGCACCTGGTGTTCGCAGGCAGTCTCCCATCCAGGTACTAACCAGGCCTGACCCTGCTTAGCTTCAGAGATCTGATGGGATCGGATTCCAAGGGCTACGGCTGCAGGCAATAGAATATTACTAAAGTTAAATAGAAATGAACTGTAGAATCATGAAATGATGTGCAAGAAACTTAAATACATATTATTAAGTGAAAGAAATTAATTTGAAAGGGCGTGTACTGTATGATTCAAGTATATGACATTCTGAAAAAGGCAAAGTTATGGAGATAATAAAATGCCACCTGGTTACCAGGGCTAGGGGGATAAAGAAGTGTTAATATGTGGACACAGAAGACTTTTTACTTTTTGGCAAGCCTTGAGATTGAACCCAGGTTTTTGCATGTGCAAGGCTTGTGCTCTACTACTGAGCGACATCACCAGCATGAACAGATGATTTTCAAGGAACTGAAATATTTTGTTCGAAATTATAGTGGTGGATTCATAGCATTATACATTTTTCCATATCCGTGGTATATACAGCACCAAGAGAGACCCCTAAGGTCAATATGGAATTTGAGTGGTGTGTCAGTGTAGGTTCACTATGGTAATAATGTATTAAATCTATCCAGGATGCTGGTAATGTGGGAGGCTATGCATCTGTGGGAGTAGAGAGAATAAGGGCACTATTTATATTCTCCACTTGAACTTTCTTTGAACCTAAAGTTGCCCTAGAATATTCTGTTTTTTTAAGAATTCCTATTTTTCTCCATTGGATAAAATATAGCCCAGGACTATAATCCCTAAGTGTACAGATTAAGTGCAGTAGTCCCTACAATTGCCCCTAAAACTTTTTGATTGGATGGTTTTCCTAAAGCATAAACAAGAAGAGAACTCACATAGAACACAGTAGGCTGATCTAATTGGGGAGATGAAGATTAGAGTTCAGATAATTAAAGCAGCTGGAAAACAGGACAAAGTGTTTGTCAGGAGGGATGTTCAGAGAGGGAAACACTAATATGCATAAGTTTTCCCTCGATTTGTTACCAAAATCCTGAGGTACACATGTGAATGTGAGATCCTATGGTTAGAAAAAGAACACAACCAAGAAAAAAACGATTACCAAGAACCTAGTAACATTTCCAAAAGTTACACAGGATTTGAGAGATGTTAGAAATCTCACAAAACAGACTGGTTAAGAGATAAGTGTCCTATCCAAGAAAGCCTGCAGCCATAGCCCTGTAGCATCCAATCTCATCAGATCTTGGAAGCTAAGCAGGGTTGGGTCTGATTAGTACTTGGATGGGAGACTCCGTGGGAACACCAGGTGCTGTAGGCTTCGGAGAAGGACCCCGAAACCCCCTCCCCCCAAACAATCAGCCTTTGAAAACCTTATGAACAGCAGAGAAGCTCTGACAATAGTGTCTAGCCTGTTGTATGTAGGGTCACTATGAGTTGGATACAATCAAAGAAAACCCACACATCCCTGGGCATATAATCATTGTGTTGTTTGTTGTTGTTGTTAGGTGCCGTCCAGTTGGTATCTGACTCACAGTGACCCTACATACAATAGGCAAAATACTATTGTCAGTGCTTCTCTGCTATTCATAGGGTTTTCAATGGCAGATTGATTTTTGGGAATGGATTGCCAGGTCCTTCTCCCAAGCCTACAATATCAGGTGTTCCCAGGTGGTCTCTCATCCAAGGACTAACCAGGCCCAACTCTCCTTAGTGTCTGAGATTTAACAGGATCAGATGCCACAGTGCTATGGCTGCAGGCTTAATCATTGTGTCAGTTTACATTTTTTATTGCTGTGACATGTGTCTGATGAAAATAGCTTTAAAAGGGGAAATATTTGGATTTACTATTTCAGAAGTTTGAATGCATGGACAGCTGATTCCCCTGCTGTGGGCCTGAGGTGAGGCTGAATATTTTGGTGGGGAGAATGCAGTAAATCAAAGCAGCTCATCCTGTGGTACACAAGAAACAGAAAGCAATAATAAGATAGGGCAGATATACCTGCCAAGGACATGCCTCCAGCAACCTACTACCTCTATCCAGCCCCATGTTCCACAGTTCCAACACATTCCAATAGTTTATTCAAATTTTGAATCCATCAATGGATTAGTCCACTGGGGAAGATTTAGTCTTCATTACTTAATCATTTCCCCAAAGCCCTAACTCTTAACATTGCTTGTATTAGAGACCAAGGCTTCAATAGACGAGCATTTTGGGAGAACTGTTCATATATAAACCATAACACTTCTTCTTCTCTTCCTCATCATCACCATTAAGCTGATAAAAAAGTAAATTAATATATATCAAGAAGAAAACCACAAATAATCAATTTAGAAGAGAAAGATAATGAAACCTAGGCACTAAAAAATGCATTGTATACAATATCCAGCATTGGATAAGAAATTATTACACATGCAAGTATTTGGAACCACAAGCATGCCCCACCCCACTCTGGGTCATATGTTCAACTTCTATCTATTATAGATTGGGTATGAGGTGTCCCTCCAAAAGTATCATGTGTTGAAGAATTGGTTGTCAGTAGGTGGCATTATTAGAAAATCATGGAAACTTTAGGAGATAGGACCTAAATACAAGAAGAAAGTCACTGGGAGAATGCACTGGAAAGATCCACCTGGTCTCTAGACCCTTACTGTCTCTTTGTGCATTCTGGATGCCATGAGGTGAGCAGCTCTGCTCCACCACACCTTCTCTACTATGGTGATCTGTCTTACCATAGACTCATAAACAGTGCAGCCAGTCAGCTATGGACTATAACCTTGGAAATCCTGAGCATAAGTAAATCTCTTCTCTTTTTGTTTCTCTCAAGTGTTTGTCATAGCAATAAAAGACTAACAGAAATTTGGTACCATGAGTGGGGTTGTTGCTGTGACCATTTCTGACAAAAGCTTTTGGAAGTGGTTCTTGTGAGCCTTTTGGAAAAGTTTGGAGATGCAGGCTAGAAAAAGGATAGAATGCTATAAGGAGAAATTCTAGTGAGAGCTTAGATGGCTAGAAGGCAGAGAGAAATGCAGACAATGAAATTGTACTTATGAAGTTTCACACAGAAAAAAGACTAAGGCAAATTGGACTAGAGGTCATTAATGGTCCATTGTGGCAAAAAAATAGTTGCTTACATTTTGTTTATGCCCTGCAATTTTGTTGGAGCTGAGCTTAAAAATTGTGGACTATTTAACCTGGTGGAGGAAATTGCAAGGCATCCCAGCATTCAGACTGTGGTATGGGCTGTCTGCTTTTAGCCAAGTTTGCAGTGAGAATTGGGAGGGAAAAAATAGAAAGATATGAAAAGCTTGCAGTGTGACAATAAAAGGAACATCTTTAAAGTTGCACATGAGGAGGGCCTGCTTGTTAAAGAGATTGTTGTTGTTAGGTGCTGTCCAGTCAGTGTCCAACTCATAGTGACCCTACATACAACAGACAAAACATTGTTGTCAGTGCTCCTCTGCTATTCAAAAGGTTTTCAATGGCTAATAGTTTTTTAGGAGTGGGTTCCCAGGTCCTGGTCACAAGCTTACAGCACCTGGTGTTCCTAGGTGGTCTCCCATTCAAGTGCTAACCAGACATGACCTTGCTTAGCTTGTGAGATCTGACAGGGTTGGATGCCACAGTAGCACAGGTGCAGGTTGTTAAAGAGATTAGCTCCATACAAAAGAAGCCATGTACTTTATACTTGGACAGTAGGAAAGATGCTTGGAGGACCCTCAGGGATCAACAGGATCCCACTCATCACAGGGCCAAGGGTATAAAAGTATAAACAAACTCATTTAAAAGATTTTCCCTTCACAGAGCCTTGCTGGTGCACCCTGCTTGCACAGAACCACCTAGATACTTGGAGGACACAAAGCTATGGTCCCAGCCAGGACAACTACTGCCCAAGCTGGTGGCAGACTTTGAATTCATCTATGTGCTGCTTATTTTTCAGGCATACAATTTACAACAGTTGCTGGGCCACAAAGGCTTCCATTTAAATTTCAAAAGACAACTCTGGAAGCTATACAATATGCAGTAGCCCCTGTGTGAAGCTTCCTAGGAAGGGATTCATTAAGCTATGATAGTGAAGCCAATGATGTAATGGAATTCCCAGGAAGTTGAAGATGCCAGGAACCTGGACTATAACCTTGGAAATCCTGAGCATAAGTAAATCTCTTCTCTTTTTAAATTGTTTCTCTCAAGTATTTGTCATAGCAATAAAAGACTAACATAGAAAATTGGTACCATGAGTGGGGTTGTTGCTGTGGGAACCAAGGGAAGTTACAGGCAAGGATTAAAACCCCTGAACATATAAGCCAAAATAAATTCTTCTTCCCTTAAGTTTACCTCAGATATTTTTGTCACAGCAATGAAAAATCTAACTAAAACAATCACCCTCAATGGAATGGTGTTAGCAGGTGGGGTCTTTGGGAGATAATTTGCTCATGAAGGGTAGAACCTTCATGATAATAGTGTCTTTCCTAGAAGAGACACAAAAGATTTATTGTGTTCTTATTTCCTCTCTCTCTCCCTCCTGTATTATATTTTCTCTCTTTTCATACCATGGCTGTGTGAGAATATAAGAAAATTCATGTGAGGAAATCAAGAAGAGAAACTTCACCAGAACCTAGCTATGCTGGCACTCTCATATTGGAATTTCAAGCCTTTAAAACTATGAAAAGTAAATGTTTATTGTTCAAATCACCTTGTCTGTGGTATTTTTGTTATAGCAGCCTAAACTGAAAAGCAGAAATCTTAATCTAAAATTTGATGGAAAAAAAGTCAAAAGAAAATGACAAGAAGAAGAAAAAAAAAAGATACTCATGGTTGTCACAGGCATATTTAATAAAAGGGCAATATTAACACAATGAGGATAGAGGTTGTTAATGTTAGGTTATTGTTGTTGTTGTTAAGTGCTGTCAAGTCGAGTCTGACACATAGTGACCCTATGTACAGCAGATCAAATCACTTCCCGATTCTGTGCCAGGTACACGATCTTATTTATGATTAAGCCCATTGTTGCAGTCACTGTGTCAATCTGGTGGAGGGTTTTCCTTTTCTTTTGCTGACCTGCCACTCTTCCAAATGTGATATCTTTCTCCAGAGATTGGTCCCTCCTGACTGCATGTCCGAAATATGTAAGATGCAGTCTAGCCATCCTTGTTTGCAAGGAGCACTCTGGTGGCACTTCTTCTAGGACAGATTTGTTGGTTCTTTTGGCAGTCCATGGTATATTCAATAGATGTCTCCAGCACCACAATTCAAAAGCATCAATTCTTTTCCTGTCTCTCTTGTTCAATGTCCAGCTTTCACAACCATATGATGTGACTGAAAATACCACGGCATGAGTCAGAAGCACCTTCATCTTCAATGTGACATCTTTGCTTTTCAATACTCTAAAGAGATCTTTTGCCACAGCTTTTCCTAGAGCAATGCAGTCTTTTGATTTCTTGACTGCTCTTCCAAGGGTGTTGATTATAGAGCCAAGCAATGCAAAATCCTGGACAACCTCAATCTTTTCTCCATTTATTGTGAAGTTGCGTGCTGACCCATTTGTAAGGACTTTTGTTTTGTTGATGTTTAGTCCCAACCCATATGGAAGACTGATTTTTGATCTTCATCAGTAATGTTTTAAATCTTCTTCACTTTCAGCAAGCACAGTTGTGTCATCTACATAACACAGGTTGTTAATGAGTCTTCCTGCAATCCTGATGCTGCATTCTTCCTCATAAAGTCCAGCTTCTTGGATTATTTGTTCAGTATATAAATTCAAGAGATATGATGAAAGTATACAGCCGTGACACACACCTTTCTCAACTTTAAACCAGGTTGTGTTTATTTGTTCCATTTGAACAACTTCCTCCTGGTTCATGTATAGATTTTTCATGAGTACAATTAGGTGCTCTGGTATTCCTATTTTCCAAAGTGTTATCCATAATTTATTATGATCCACAGAGTCAAATACCTTTGCATAATCAATAAAACATACATAGACATCTTTCTGGTATTCTCTGCTTTGGGCTAATATCCACCTGACATCAGCAATGATGTCCCTGGTTCCCTACCCACTTCTGAATCCTGCTTGATTTTCTAGTAATTCGCTGTATATATAATGCTGTAGTTGCTTTGGATGATCTTTAGCAAAATTTTGCTTGCATGTGATATTAATGATATCGTCCAATAGTTTCCACATTCAGTTGGATCCCCTTTCTTGGGAATAGACACAAATATTGATGTCTTCCAGTCAGTTGGCCAAGTAGCTGTTTTCCAAATCTGCTGGCATAAACATGTGAACACCTCCAGTGCTGATTGCGTTCTTTGAAACATTTCTCTTGGTATCCCATGAATTCCTGAAGCCTTGTGTTTCACCAGTTCTTTCAAGGAGGCTTCCACTTCATCCTTCAATACCATTGGTTCCTCTTCATATGCAACCTCTTGTAATGGCTGTTCATCTAGGTTGTCTACCAATTCTCTTTTGTGTAATGACTCTGTGTATTCCTTCCATCTCCTTTCGATGCTACCTGCATTGTTTAACATTTTCCCTGTAGAAACTTTTTTTTTTTTTTTTTTTTTTTTTTTTTTGCGATACTGGGGGTTGAACCCAGGGCCTTGCGCCTGCATGCTCTGCAAGTGCTGGACCACTGAGCTGCACCTCAGCCCATTTTTTTTTTTTTTTACTTTTTGAGACAGGGTCTCACTAAGTTACGCAGACTGCCTCTGGTCTCGAACTTGCGATCCTCCCACCTCCGCCTCCCGAGCCGCTAGGATTACCGGTGTGCGCCACAATGCCCGGCCCCCTGTAGAAACTTTCATTACTGCCACTCAAGGCTTGAATTTTTTCTTCACTTCTTTAAGCTTGAGAAACATAGAGCATGTAATTCCCTTTTGGTTTTTTGCCTCCAGCTCTTTGCACATGTCATTATAATATTTGTTTTTGTCTACTTGAGCTGTCTTTTGAAATTTGTTTAGATCCTTAACTTCATCATGTCTTCCTTTTACTTTGGCTGCTGCCCATTCAAGGGAAAGTGCCAGCATCTCTTTTGACATGTAATTTGGTCTTATCTTTTTTTCTTGTCTTGTTATTAATTTTTTGCTTCCTTCTTGAATGATATCTTTTATGTCATGCTACAACTCCTCTGGTGTCCTATCATTTGTGTTTAATGCATTAAACTTATTCTTCAGGTGGTCTCTCAACTCAGAAGGGATATACTCAAGGTCATACATTGGCTCTTATATACTTGCTCTAATTTTCTTCAGCTTCAGTTTGAACTTGCATATGAGAAGTTGATGGTCTGATCCACAGTCTGCACCTGGTCTTGTTTTGACATTTGATATAGAGCTTTTCCATTGTCTCTTTCCACATATATTGTCAATTTGATTCCTGTGTGTTCCATCTGGTGAAGGCCATGTGTACAGTCTCTATTTATGTGGAAAAAATGTATTTGCAATGAAAAGGTCATTGGTCTGGCAAAATTCTATCACCCAATCTCCATCTTTGTTTCTGTCACCAAGACCATATTTTACAACTACTGAGCCTTCTTCTTTGTTTCCAACCTTTGCATTACAGTCACCAGTAATTATCAGTACATCCTGAATGCATATTTGATCTATTTCAGATTGCAGAAGCTGGTAGAAATCTTCCCTTTCTTCATTTGTGGCCTTAGCAGTGGGTGCATAAATTTGAATAATAGTCATATTAACTGGCCTTCCTTGTAGATGTATAGATATTATTCTATCACTGACAACATTGTATTTCAGGATAGATCTTGAGATGTCTTTTTTTCATGCTGAATGCAACCCCATTTCTCTTTAGTTTATCATTCCCAGCATAGTAGCTCACATGATTATCTGACTCAAAATGGCCCATCCCAGTCCATTTTAGCTCACTGATGTCTAGAATGTCAATGTTTATGTGCTCCATTTCTCTTTTAATGATTTCTAATTTTCCAAATTCATAATACATACATTCCATGTTCCAATTATTAATGGATGTTTATGGTTGTTTCTCCTCATTTTGAGTCCTATCACATCAGCAAATGGAAGTCCCTGGAACTTTACTCCTTTTCCGTCCTCGTGGTAGACTCTACTTTGAGGAGGCATCTCTTCGGCAGTAGTCTTTTGAGTGTCTTCCAACCTGGGGGGCTCATTTTCTGACACTATATCTGACAGTGTTTCTTTGCTATCCATATGGTTTTCAATGGCTAGTTGTTTTTCAGTGGCTCACCAGTTCCTCCTCCCTAGTCTGGAAGCTCAGCTCAAACCTTTCCACCATAGGTAACCCTGCTGGTATCTGAGATAGCAGTGGCATAGCTTTCAGCCTCATCGCAATCAAGCCTCCACAGTGCAGCAAACGGACAGATGTGTGGGGGTGTTGTTAGGTCAGAGCCATAAAATATAAAACTTCAATAATTAAAAAAATATAATATCTGAAAAACAAAGTATTTAGTGGCCCTGTGATGAATAGGACACTATTCGAACAGGAGCTCAGTGAATATAATGACAGAAAATACAAGTTATTCAAACTAAAACAAATATATTGGGGAAAAAGCCAAGCATGGTGATGCACACTTATATTCTGAGCTGACAGGTAACTGAAGTAGGATGATTGCAAGTTTGCGGCTACCCAGGCTACATAGTATTGCAGGGAAGACTGAGCTACATAGCAATACCCCTGCCTCAAAACCAGAAACAAAACATGTTTTTCTGTTTGAAAAACAAAAGTTAATGAGCATCCCTTACATGTCCTGCCTAATCGTATCAACCAGTGCAATATACATCTATATATGATGAATTTCCCTAAAAGAGAGAACACAGAAAAACTATTTGAAGAAATATTCCTACTAGAATTGGTGCAAACTATGAAGTCAGAATTCCAAGAAGGCCAATGGACTCCAAACCAGAGAGGCATAGATAAGACAGCAATAAGTCACATCATAGTCATATAATTGAGAGTTTCATAAATAAATGGTCTTCAAAATAACCATTAAAATATGTAACATAAGAGCAAAAACAAAGAATACCATGGATGTCCCATCCTAAATGATATAAGCAAGATCATGAAATGGCATTACATAGTGCTGAATGTAAAACAATTTTGGTCAACCTACAATTCCATATCTATCATATATGATCTTGAAAATTTCATTTAAAATAATAATATTTACCCTGAAACAAAAGATTATGAGAAACAGTACTAGCAATAATGCACTTTGTGATATAGTACAGAATATTTAGTAGCTGAAGATGAATAACTATGGAAAGAATACCAAGGAAATGCAAGGAAATGAAGATTACAAAAATATGATTTATATATATTTTTAGGTTTAAATTTTAAATTTTTCTTACACAATTAATTATTCCTAATAAACAGAATATCAATGCTTTATGGAGTTCATGATACATATAGAACTTGAATATCTGATAAAATATCTAAACTTGTCAGTTAAAGAGAAAGCATCAACACTTGGAATTAAAGAAGAAACATTATAAATATAGACATTAAAAGGAAAATAAAGGAATATTACTTTTTCTGCTGTTGGTAAATGTTGGTGAGGTAGAGAGTAATATAACATTTTCTTTTTCCATTATGCAACTATTACTTCACTTTTGGCTAAACTTTCAACTACTTATGAGGCTTATGGAACATTTTGGCTAATATGTAGTAAAACTTATATGCATATTGGGTTATATTCCTTTATTTTCCCATGTACTCTTGAAGTTGCCTTGTTTACATTGAGCTTATCCTCTCCCTCTTTATCCTTTTACAGTTTTTCTCCTTCCCATCCTACCTTTTGCAATCTTTTATTTCCTTTGCTAGTTTCCTCTCTCCTTCTTTATTTTTAATAAAAACATGTGCATTTATTCGTATTAATAAGACTGAGAAAGGCAGGAATAGGTAGTTTATTGCTAAAATGAATAAAAACAAAATGAAGTTTTGGTAAATTGTCTTGAAAAGCAATTGTTTTTTGTTACCATGCTTTAAATTCTATTGTATAAAACTAGCTTTATTTGATTTATCAAATATACCATTAAAATTTATTTATGCTGAATATTTCTGTTACTGTACCATCTTCTATTTGTCCCCTTGATTTCCCATGTCCATTCTTATGGGAGCAAAGTGGAATCTCAGAGTTGTTTTGATTTGCATTTCCATAATGGCTAGGGATATTACACATTTTTGTATGTGTTTCATGGCCTTAGGATGTTCTTAAGAACTGTCTTTTCAGTTCCTTTGCCCACTTGTGTATCAGTTATTTGTTTTCTTTGGTATTCCCTTCTCGAGTTCTTTATAAATTCTGGATATTAGTCCTCTGTCCGATGTATAGGATGTGAAGACTTTTTCCTTTTCAGTGGGGATTTATTGACTTTGTTGATTATTTCCTTTGCTTTTACAGAAGCTTTTAAATTTCATGTAGTCCCATTTATCTATTCTTGTTGCGATTTCTTGAGCAATTGGAGTCCTATTAATGAAGTGTTTTCCTATGCCTATATGTTGGAGCATACTGCCTATCTTTCCTTCTAGTAATTTTATGGTCTCTGGCTTTATGTTGAAGTTTTTTATCCATTTCAATTTAACTCTCATGTATATTGACAAATGCAGCTCTGCTTTCACTATTCTTCAAGTGAATATCCAAGTTTCCCAGCACCACTTATTGAAAAGGCTACCCTTTCTCCAATTCATGTGTTTTGCTCCTTTGTCGAAAATTAGGTAGCTATAGATGCATGGATGTATCTCTGGGTACTCTATTCTAATCCATGGTCTTCAGGCCTATTTTTGTGCCAGTACCAAACTCTTTTTGCTACTACAGCTCTAAATGATAGCTTAAAGTGAGGGATTGTGATCCCACCTGCACTAGTTTTACAGCTTAAGAGCTTTTTTGGCTATATGTGGTCTTTTGTTTTTCCATAAGAATTTTTGGATCATTTTTTTCTATTTCTGTAAAGTCTGTCATTGGAATTTTAATGGGGATGGCATTAAATCTATAGATTGCTTTTGGCAGGATAGCCAATTTTACAATACTGATTCTCCCAATCCATGAGCAAGGGAGGTCCTTTCACCTTCTAGTATCCTCTTCCATTTCTTCCTTTAATGTTTTGAAATTTTCCTTGTAGAGATCTGCAGGATCTTTGGTTAGATTGATTCCAAAGTATTTAATTTTTTGATGGGCAATCATGAGAGGAATTATAGCTGTAATTTCCTTCTCTTCCTGCTCACAGTTTGTGTAAAGGAAGGCTGTTAATTTTATAACCTGCCACTTTGCTGAAGGAGTTAATTACCTCTGAAAGTTTTCTAGAAGAGATTTTAGGTCCTTTAGGTAAAGTATCATGTCATCCATAAAAAAGGATAATTTGATCTCTTCTTTGCCTATCTGTATCCCTTTGGTTTCTTTCTCTAGTCTGATTTCCCTGGCAAGGACGTCAATTACAATGTTAAATAAGATGGGAGAGACTGACATCCTTGTCTTGTTCCAGATATTACAGGCAATGGTTTCAATTTTTCTCCATTTCATATGATGTTGGCTGTAAGTCTGTCATAGATGGCCTTTATGATGTTAAGGTATTTTCTTGTTATGCCTATCTTCTCCAGGGTTTTTGTTTTCATGAAATGGTGTTGCACTTTGTCAAAGGCCTTCTCAGCATCAATGGAGATGATCATGTGATTTTTGCTTGCAAGCCTCTTGATATGTTGAATTGCATTAATTGATTTGCATATGTCAAACCAGACTTGCATCTGTGGAATAAATCCCACTTGGCCATGGTGAACAATCTTTTTAATATGTTACTGAATTCTGTTTGCTAGGATTTTGTTAAGAATTTTTACATTTATGTTCATATGGAAAATGAGTCTATAATTCTCTATCTTAGATGTATCCTTTCCTGGTTTAAGCATCAAGGTGATTGTGGCTTCATAGAATGTGTTTGGGAGTGTTCCCTCATTTTCCACTTTTTGAAATAATTTGAGGAAGACAGGTATTAATTCTTTTTTGAAAGTTTGGTAGAATTCTGCTGTGAACCTATCAGGTCTTTGGCCTTTCTTTGTCGGGAGAATTGTTATTACCTTTTTTATTTCAGCATATGTAATAAGTTTGTTTAGGGCACTTGTGTCCTCTGGGTTAATTTTGGTAAATCATATATGTTAATAAATTTATCCATTTCTTCTATATTTTTATGTTGGGGGAACACAGTTCCTCAAAGAATTCCCTGATGATTTTCTGTATTTCAATGCAGTTGGAGGTTATGATCCCTTTTTCATTTCTAATTTTCACTATGTTGGCTTTGTCTTTTTTCTTCTTGATGATATTGGCCAGGAGAGCATCTATTTTATTGATCTTTTCAAAGAACCAGCTTGGTCTCATTAATTCTTTGAATTATCTTTTTAGATTCTAATTGAGATACCTCTGCCATGATCTTGCTAATTCTTTTCTGAGTGCTCCTTTTGTTGTTGGCATTCTAGTGTCTTGAGATATGTCATTAGGTCATTAATTTGGCTCCTCCCTAACTTATTGATGAAGGCACTCAATGCTATAAACTTCCCTATTAGAATAGCCTTTTCTGTATCCCATATATTTTGGTAGGATGTGTTGTAATCTTAATTTTATTGGAGGAATTTTTACATTTCCACTTTAATCTCTTCAATAACCTTTAGATCATTGAGCAGTGTATTATTTTATCTCCATAAATTTGTAAAACTTCTGAAATCATTCTTGCTTTTGAGTTCCAGTTTTACCCCATTGTGGTCTGATAAGGTACAGGGGATAATTTCTGCTTTTTTGGTCTTATTGAGGGAATTCTTATGTAGTAAAATATGATCTGTCTTGGAGAAGGTACCATGTGGAGCTGAGAAGAATGTGTACTCCTCATGAGATGGATGGAATATTCTGTAGATATCTGTGAGTTCCAGTCGGTCTAAGGTGCAGATTAAGCTCATCGTTTCTCTATTGATTTTCTGTTTTGATGACCTGTCTCTTAGCAAAAGTGGGGTATTGAAGTATCCCATAAAAATTGTGTCTAGACCAATGTAGTCCCTTATTTCCCATAAAATTTGTCTTATGAAGCTATATGCCCCTGTATTTGGAGAGTACATATTAAGTAACATTATTTGTTCCTGGTTGATTGTTCCTTTTAGTAATATGTAGTGTCCTTCCTTATCTCCTCTAATTAGTTTTGGATTGAAGGTTAATCTATCTGATATTAATATTATGCCTCCTGCTTTTTTTCCCCCTGCTTGGTTTCCAGCCCTTAATTCTCAATTTATTATAGTCTTTGTGGGTTAGGTAAGTCTCTTGAATGGCACATATGGTGGAGGCTTTATATTTTTTCATCCAATTGGCCAGTCTGTGTCTCTTAATTGGTGAATTGAGACCATTTACATTAATAGTAATGATTGAGAAGTGTCTATTGTTATGTATCCCGTTGTTACTTGTTGCTGTTTTTTGATTCATGCTTTGTTGCTTTCTTGACTTCCTCTCATGTTAACTATTCATTTCTTTGATCTTCTAGGTAGGGCTGTCTTATCTCACCTATATGTGGTTACTGATTGAGGATCCTCTGTAATGCTGGCTTGGTGTTTGCAAATCATTTGAACATGTCAGTACCATGAAATGTCTTGTACTCTTCATCTATTTTCAAGGATAACTTTGCTGGATATTGTATTCTTGGTTGGAAGTTGTTCTCATTCAGAACATGAATTATATGTGTCCAGGCCTTTCTAGTTTTCAATCTTGATAGGTAGAAGTCAGTAGTTAATTTAATGCATTTGCCTTTAAAGGTGGTTGTTGTTGTTGTTGTTGTTACGTGCCATTCGGTCAGTATCCGACTCATAGTGACCCTACATACAACAGGGGAAATACTATTGTCAGTGCTTCTCTGCTGTTCATAGGATTTTCAATGGAGGATTGAGTTTTGTGAGGTGGTTGCTGGATCCATCTCCCAAGGCTGCCACACCTGGTGTTCCCAGGTGGTCTCCTATCCAAGTACTAACCAGGTCTGACCCTGCTTAGCTTCCAAGATCTGATGGAATTAGATACCACAGGGCTAGGGCTGCAGGCTAGCAACACTCACAAGGTTTTCAATGGCTGATTATTTCAGGATTCCCTTGGGAGTGGATTGCCATGTCCTACACCCATTTTTGCTGTGCTGGGACTTGAACCAGGGACCTCAGAGACTGCACAGCTGTATTCTACCAACTGAGCTAAATCCTAGCCCTTTAAAGGTTTGTTGAAGTTTTTCCCTAGCTGCTTTCAAAATTGCCTCTCTGATGTCCAGTGTAAGCATTTGTAAAATAATGTGTCATGGGGAGGCTCTGTTTTGGTCTACTCTGGGTGGGGTTCTGAATGTTTCAGTTGTGTAAGTATCCAGATCCTGGATTCGCTCTGAAAATTTTTCCTTCAGTATGCCATAGAATAAATTTTCTAATCGCTTGTTTTCCTTTCTTCCCCTTCAGGGACACACTGAATTCTTAAGTTTCATTTTTTCATTCTGTCTGAGGCCTCTTGCAAATCCACCTGATGTTGTTTCATCATTGTTTCTAATTGGCTTTGCATGTATTTAAGACCTTGTATTCACTCCTCTGAATCTGATAGTCATTGTTCAGCCTTGTCCAGTCTTGATGATGAGGCATTTAATTCATTCAGTTTGCCTTGCATCTCAAGGACTGCAGCTTATTTTTTTCTGATCATTTCTAGCTGCTAGGAAGAGTACAGACTCCAGATGAGATACCTTCTTCTCAAGGATTTCAAGGGTACTGGTGGTGTTTGTTTTGATTTCTCTTAGCATACTAACAACCAAAACTCTGAATTCTCTTTCAGACATCTCTAGAAATTGGGGTTGTTTGATGTTGTTTGTTGAGAGGCTTTGGTCTGTGGGCTCTTTGCATCCAGTATGTCCTTTCATATTTTTTGCATTCTTATGTTGAGGCTTCAGCATTATTTGTTCCAGGAGTTGGGTTCCTGCTCCTTGGAATATGAAGAATCTCCCTCTGATGATTTTTTGAGGTTGGATGATGGTGGGATTCTGATTCTTTTCTCTCACTACTCTGCCCTGCTCTCACATTGAAGGCTGGCAGGTCTGAGTGAAGAGGTCTCTCATCAGCAACCCTCCAGCAGGAGATGACGGTGGAAAGTCTACATTGGTTTTTTTAGGTAGCCTACATTTCAGGATGCTCTCAGCAACCTTCCCTATGGGGTACTCCACCTGTGCCATGCTGGCATAAAAGTGAAGTGTGCCCCACCTCCCCTTCAAGACCCCTGGCTCCCCTGCAGATTTCATGGGCTGAGATCTTAGGCCAGAGAGCACAGCCCAAGTGGCAACTGTGGATGTTAGTGAGCCAAATCCCTATGGCTGGCTCACTGCCCTCTTGCATGACCTAAGCCCTGCTGCATTTGCTCAAGGATACCCTGTTTTAGTGGGCAAGATGGAGTTATGTTACCCCCAGTAAATCTTGGGCCTGCTGTCCTGCATGGGCCTCATATAGCCTGCTATTTTATTGCTAGCTGTGCAGCTAGGGTCTCCACAGTAGGAGAATAGTGGCTGCCCTGGTTTGCCTGTCACCCTGAGGGTGTGGGTGCCCCATGTTATTTTGTGGGTCTCGGGCTCTGCCTCACTCACTTGCCAATCCCCCTTCTGCACTGAGCAGGATGATATTGTGCTGCCTCCAGTTAATCTGGGGGCTGTACTCCTGTGAGGGTCTAGCTTCACACTGTTTCGTTGTGGCAAACTGTGCAGCTAGGGGCTCTGTAGAAAAGGAATGGCAGCTACACTGATATGCCTATTGCCCTGAGGGTCTGGGCATCCCCTGCCCTTTTGTGGGCCTGGAGCCCTGCCTCATTTTGCTTGCTGAGCCCACTTTGCTGTGGGTGGGATAATATTGTGAGCCTCTGGTGAGTCTTGGGTCTACACTCCCATATGGGAGTTATGTATCCCCTCTTGTTTTGTTGAGTGCTGCATGGGTAGGACTTCCACAGCTGGGGGATGGCAGCTGCACTGATGCACCTGCTGCACTGAGGGTCTAGGCACCCCATATCTTTCCATTGGTCTTGAGCCCTGCCTCACTCTCTGATCCCCTCTGCACTGGGCAGGATGATATTGTGCTGCCCCCAGTGAATCTGGGCCCTGTGCTCCTGTGTGGGTCTCACTTCACCCCATTTTGCTGTGGTGAACTTCACAGCTAGGGGATCTGCTGCAGGGGAATAGTGGCTACTCAGGCTACTTGCTTGGAATCTGGGCACTCTCTATCCTATCCTATTGTCTATGGCTCCACTGCACTTGCTCGCTGCTCCCAAACTGTAGTGGGCAAGATGATATCATATAGCCCCCTATAGGTCTGTGAGCCATGCTCCCATGTGGAATTCAGGCTCCACAGCTTTCCTATCTCAGGCAGCAAGGCAAGGACCTCCAAAGCAAGGGGATGGCGGGCATGCAGCTGGGACCACACCTGGTGTCCAAGAATCATTCACCAGTTTCTCCTCTTAGGAAGTGCTATCTGTGCCTTATGGCAGGAGGCAGGATGGTGGTGGGCTACCAAAGCTGCACTTCTCCAGAGATCTGAGCTCCAGATACCAGCATGGAATTTCCCCTGGGCTGTAGGATCTCTGCTCCCTCTAGTCCTGGGAACAGGGATCCTCCATGGCAGTTTCTCTAGTTCTTTTCTACTTTTGGTTTTCAATCTCATGGAACTCTGGAGTCTCTTCACCCTCTGCACAATCCTCCTGTTGCTTGAGGAATTGCTGGTGGTTTTTCTGGTGTACCATCTCTGTGTAGCTGATGATTTTCTCTTCCTACTGGAGCAGGTCTCCACATTTCTGGTAGCACACTTTCACTGACCTGCTGCCCTGATTCCCTCTCCCCCTTCAAGAATTCCTCTGCTGTTACTGATATTTACTTATCCTTATGGATTTTGTTTTTAATGTATACTCCTAGCTCTTATCTAACTTATTTCTCTGTCTGACTGATCAACATGTGTTCTAAGCAATTATTTAGGCTCTCTTGTCTCTTGTGACTCATGGCATGTGTTATCTGTCCTCCATCTTAGCTGCTGCCCTCTCTCCTTTCTACTCTTTATATTTTCCCTTCTTCACTAAGTTTAACCATGCATTTTTACATGTTTATTCATGTATAGTTTTTCTCTTTCTTTAAGTAAGATTCAGCTCCTATATATGAGTGAGAACATATGGTATTTCACTTTTTGAGCCTGTGTTTGTTCACTTAAGATGATATTCTCTAGTTCCATCCATTTTGCTGCAAATGACATCATTTCATTATTTCTTATTGCTGAGTAACATTCCATTGTTAATATGTACCATAATTTTTTTTCCATTCTTCTGTTGATGGGAACCTTGATTGGTTCTATATCCTTCATATTGTGATGAGTGCTGCACTGAATATGGAGGAACAGATGTTTCTGTGGTATGGTGACTTGTCTCCCTTTGGGTATATTCCCAGGAATGGTATATCTAGGTCATGTGGAAGTTTTACTTTTAATTTTCTGAGGCATCTCCATATTGGTTTCCAGAGGGTTTGAACCAATTTTACAGTCCTACAGACAGTGTAAGAGGGTTCCTTTTTCTCCACAACCTCACCATCATTTGTTATTATTTGTTTTGTTGATCTTGGCCATTCTTAATGGAGTTAGGTGGAATCTCAGAGGTATTTTTATTTTCATTTCCCAGATGACTATCAATAGCCTGCAGCTGTAGCACTGTGGTGTCCAATCCAACCAGATCTTGGAAGCTAAGCAGGGTCGGGTCTGGTTAGTACTTGGATTGGAGACCACCTCAGAATACCAGATACTTTAGGCTTGGGAGAAGGACCCAGCAACCCATTCCCAAGAATCAATCCATCATAGAAAACCCATTGAATAGCAGAAAAGCACTGACAATAGTGTTTCTCCTGTTGTACACAGGGTTGCTGTGGGTTTGACTTCTGAGTGATTGGATAGCAATATTGAGCATTTTTTGTGTGTTTCCTCACCTTATGAACTTCATTTGAGAACTGTCTGTTCATTTCATTTGCCCTCTTGTATATTGGGTTATTTGTTGTCTTGGGATTTGCCTTCTTGAGTCCTTTGTAAATTCTAAAAATTAGTCCCCTGCTGGATGTGTAGGATGTGATGATTTTCTCCCATTCAATGGACTCTTCCTTAACTCTGTTGATTGTTTCCTCTGCTGTACAGAAGCTTTATAATTTCTTAATTTGCACAATAGTCAAATTGAAATGAATAAGGGACCTCAACATAAGACCAGAAATCTTAAAACTGCTAGAAGAAAAGATAGGAAACACTTTTTTAGGTAAAAAGCCTAAAACTCTTAAGAGATATGCATTGTCTACTGATATAAGCAAGGAAAAAATCCAGAAAATATTTATTCCATAAAATCCTTTATCTATAAAACAAATTGAATTAATACTTTGAAATATTCTTATACATTAAAAAGGTCCCTCCCTATGACTTTGTGAGGGAAAATAGTAAGAATTTTTAAAAAAAGATAGAATCAATTCCAAAGAAAAAATAGAGGGAAAGCAGTGTATACCATGAAAAGGCTGATAGGTCAGCTAAAAAATCCGTAGAAACTCAGTGTACAGAAAAAGGAAAGATCAGCTTGTGACTTCAGCCTCTGCTCCCACACTGGGGGAGTAGAAGAAAAAACCTTATCCATGAGGTAAGCCAGGTGGGCTGGGTGAAGGAGACAGATAGACCTATCCACAAAACAAGCTCACTATTCTCACATCCCTTAAGAATTCTTGGAGGATTTAGTGTGACAGAGGTACCTCCTGTGATACAGCACAGCACAGAGCAAATCCAGTCACTCCCCCAGGTTTCAGAGGGCAACAGTCAGATGCTATCTGGAGAGGGAGCCTGTTTTAGCTTGAGATACCCCTAACAACAACAACAATAACAATCCCTAAGGGGCCCCCAAAAGGAAAAATTACAGGATGAGGAGCCTGGAAATTCCTTGTTACAGTGCCTTGGCATGAGATGGCTTTGCTAGGCAGTAGCTGACAGCGAGAGGCCTGGATGCAGACACTCTGAGAAAGCTGGACAAGGGGCCAGGGGCACCTATGAATATGGCTCAGCTCTGTTATTGGGTCTGCTCTCTCTCTTTGGTGCAGAGGTGAGGAGGTGCCTTGGGGTTGTGCCAGGACACTCACTGCTGGCAGTGGAACTGAAAATTTGGAAGGTCAGCTTGGGTGGGGTACATGCACCTCACAACACCCTCCCACCCAGGGCAGTTGCTGCTGGGTGAGAGCTGAAGGCTCTAAAATCTGTCCCCAAACACAAATGTCAGGGCATTATGTGCTCCCCTCATGCCCCAACACACTCAGGATACACTCTTTGGCATGGACATTAGTCATTCCTGGGAACACAAATTGAGGAGACCCTGAGCACATGAGCATCTGCCTGCCTTCAGACTATCAAGCTAAGCTTGGAGACCAGTGGTTCCTGGAACAAAAAGAAGTCAACTTCTTACAGGAAAAGCTGCCTAGGCAGGCAATAGACTCATAATGGTCTGGGCTCAGCCCAGCCTAAACGAAAACTCCAAATAAACCAGACTATCTCCCCTCATTGGGCAGACTACAATATTAGAGGACCCAGCAACAAGCCACTACAATAGTTGGTAATTTTTCCCCTGTTTTTCTGAAAACCACAAAGTTTATCCTTTTTCATACTACTATATCCTGAGCACTATTTACACTTTAGTTTAAAAAGCTTCTATGTTTTTGTTATTTCTCTTGTTTATCTAATTTTAATCTTTGAATTTTTTCTTTATTGCACAGATATTAAACCTTTTGCTATTATCTCCTCCCTTTCCCTAACATGCTCCTCTGTTCTTCCTCTTCTTTTTTCTTTCTTATAATTTTTTCTTACCACTAATTCTTTTCCTTTTTCTGCCTCCCTTCTTTATTTCAGTCATTTATCACTTTTACATTCACCTTAATTTTTCATTTCATAACTTACACTATATTTTTTTGTTTTCTACATTCATTGGTGGTGTAGGAGTTGGCATAACTCTATTTTTATTGTACTTCTGTATCTGTATTAGCTTGGTATTATTACCATTACAGTGATATGTTTTCTTATGTCTGAGTGGTGCTGGGAATTGAGCCCTCAAGAGAAGGCTTCTCATGCCTAACCCACCCCGAATAAAACCCAAAGAGTTACTCATCAAACAATTGTGTGAATCACAACAAAGAAATATAAGAAATATGTAAAAAGACATCATAAGTTCTTCAAAAGATTGTTGTTGTAATGCTCCAAGAGAAATGAAGAGACAGACAGCCAAAAATGTTAGTGAGCTGTGGCCAAGAGCCGCTAGAGCTCTCTATAGCCTCCCCTTATATCTTAATTTTATATCTTAGCAATAATCATATCAAACAGAGAAGGAATGCATGAACTTTTTAACCCTGTCACTGTTTCTCTAATGTCTTTTTTCTTACTATGCATCATATAATTATATCAATCTAAGGTATGATCAACCTGGAAGGCAGGTCAAACTCTCCAGACATTCCCTCCAAATCACAAGAGATAATCCATAAATGACTTTCCAGGAACCATGACATCAACAAGTGTTCTCAAAACTTGTTATACCTTATGCACCACTAAACCTTCACAATGTCAAGCAAAGGTCATAACGACAAGGTAGGCAATTATGCCTCTCCTTCTAGTAAGGCAGGCATCTTGGCCTTTCCAGGCAGCCCTACCTCTCCTGATGGCCTGTCCATGACCATGCCTGTCTTAGGTTGTCCCTCTACTTTTTTGAGGGATCGTACCCATCATTGATTATCCAGTCCTCCTGAGGGTCAAACGGGATGAAGGGAGATAAATTCACTGTAACATATTTGGGGGTATAGCATTCAGGGATAATGAAAGATTATAAATCCCTAATAATAGAAGCCAAAAATATGGAAACAGCTGATCTTTCAGACAAAGAATTCAACAGTCTAAAATAAAAGCGGTCAATGATCTCAAAGAGTATACAGATAAGTGAATGAATAAAGTCAGAACATCAAGTCAGGTACTGGATGAGAAATTGAGCAATGAAATGAAATCATAAAAAATGGAAATGTTGGAGAAGAAAAACTCAATAAATCAAATAAAAGTCACAATGGAAAGTAACACCAGCAGACTAGATAAAATAGAAGAAAGAATATCAAGGATAAAAGACAAGGTTGATGAAATACTATACTCACACATCAAAAGAAAAGAAAAATAAGCATGACCACACTTTCAAGAACTGTGGGTTGTGATGAAGAAACTCAACCTAAGAATTCATGGAATAGTACAAGTAGAAAAAGATTCAAACTAAAGGAATAGAAGTGCAATTTGATTAAATAATAGCAAAACACTCTCCAAGAAAAGAGGCACTTAGAACCCCAAACAGATATGAGCAGAAAAAAATCTCTCCATGTCACATTATAGCTAACATACTAAAACTACAAATCAAAGAAACAATTTTAAAGGCTGCAAGAGAAAAACACCAAGCCACAAAGGCAAATCCATCAGCATAATATCAAACTTCTCATCAGAAAAGTATGTTACAACAAATTTCAATTCTTAAAAGTAAATAGCTGCCAACCAAGATTACTATATCCAGCAAGTTATCTTTTATAATTGATGGATAAAGAAAGGCCTTCCAAGAGTAGCACAAACTTAAATAATTTATGACTATGAAGCCACCACTACAGAAGATACTTAAAAGAATCCTACACTTGAAGGGGGCCAAACCCTGGAAATGGACATGTTTGGGAGGGTGGCATGTCAATGAAAAAAGGGAAGATCTTCAACTGGATGGATTAACACAATATCTTCAACAAAGGGCTTAAAAAGATAAAAAGATAAAAAAAGATTGTGTGCATGGCACAGTATCAGGGAGTGTTTTGTTCTGTTGCACATAGAGTTACTATGAGCGGGATGCAACTGGATGGTATCTAAAAACAACAATACCACAAAGTGGAAAAAGAAAGTAAAAAATACAGGAGCTCAGGAAGGAATAAATTCCATGAAAGGAACACATGAACAAATAAGAATAAGAGGAAAAGAAGTATGTCCAACCTACTTAATAAACCTCTAATATAATAAGGGAGAAAAAAGAATAATCAATACTCAGACCAACTGGGAAAATATCAACAACATAACAAAAAACACCAAATTTTTCTCAATAACCCTGAAGTAACTGGTCTTAATGCTCTAGTTAAAAGACACAGAGTAGCTGGTTGGATTAAAGTACAAGCTCTAACTTCTTGTTGGCTCCAAGAAACACATCACATTGGCAAAGACACGCACAAGGTGAAAGTGAAAGAATGGGAAAAGATTTACCAAGATTTAAAATTCCAAGAGTCACAATAATGATAACTGACAAAGTAGATTTTAAGTCTAAATTAGTCAAAGGTAATAAGTTCACTGCATACTATTAAAGAGAATAATCCACTAATAAACTATAATAATTGTAAATGCTTAGACACCAAACATTGGTGCAGCTAATTTCAAAAAAAAAAAAAAAAGCAAAAAGACAAAACAAAAACACTATTAGCCATAAAGAGCCAGAGCCAGATACAATAATATTGGGTGAATTAAATACACTACTCTCACCAATAGATTGATCACCCAATCAAATAGTCAAACAAATAGTCAGAAATTTCAGAATTATTCCACTAGTTAGACCAATGGAAAAGAGGATCTAGAATTAAACCCAATGCAACTATAGCTATCTGTTTTTTGACAATAGTGTCAAAAACATACATTGGTGCAAAGAGGGCCTCTTCAACAATGTTAGAGAAACTGGATACCCCCATGTGGAAGAATAAAAAGAGAGTCCTATCAGCTGGTACAAAGATCATTTCAAAATGGATCAAAGACCTTAATATAAAACTAGAAACTTAGAAACCACCAGTGCAAAATATAGAAAAAAACACTTCCAGATATAGACATATGAAAAAACATTCCAATAGCCCATGATACAGTAGCAAAAAATGACAAGTGGGATTGCATGAAGTTAAAAAGCTTCTGCAAAGCAAATAGAAAATTATTAATAAAGAGTGAGCCCACAGGATAGGGGAAAAATCTGTGCCAACTATATATCTGATGTAGGATTAAAACCTAGAATATAGAAAGAACTCAAAATATTAAATACTAATCTCCCAAAATAATCCAATCAGTAAATGTGCAAATGAATTAAACAGACAGTTCTCAAAAGAAGAAGGGCAATGGCCAATATATGGCCAATAAATATGTGAAAAATGTTCAACATCCTTAGCCATTAAGGAATTCCAAATCAAAAGTACACTAAGATTCCATCTTACCCCAGTCCGAATGGCTAACATCAACAAAACAAACAACAGCAAATGCTGGTGAGGATGTAGAGAAAGAGGGACCTTTATACATTGCTAGTAGAAATGTAAATCAGTACAGCCATTACGGAAATCAGTAAGGAGTTTCCTCTATAAACTAAATGTAGAACTACCATATGACCCAGTTATACCTTTCCTGGATATATATCCAAAGGAATCTAAGTCAGTATACCATAAAGACACTGTACTTCCATGTTGCTCACAGCACTGTTCACAATAGCCAAGATGGGAGATCAGCCTAGATGTCTACCAACAGATGAATGGTTAAACAAAAAAGGTGGCATATATACATAGTGGAATTTTATTCATCCATAAAGAAGGATGAAATTATGTCATTTGCAGGAAAATGGATGGAACTAGAGATCATCATATTAATCAAAGTGAGCCAGGCTCAGAAAGACAAATACCACGTATTCTCTCTTTTATGCAGAATCTGAATTTGAAAATAAATGAAACATGTATGAAACTTGAAAGGTAAAGAGAGACTTTCTGGAGGGGGAAAGGGATTAGTAGAAGAAGGGAACGAGGTGGTATAATGGTGTTAAATATGCACAACATAATTGTATGAAAATGTCATAATGCAAACCTAATGCCTAATGAAAACATTCTATGCTAATTAAAAATAAATACATGGAGTCATTTCAGTCAAAAGTACAAAGGAAAGGAAAAAATGTTTCACTACTGATTTCTGGGGCTGGGACTTAGCTCAGTTGGTAGAGCACTGCTCTGCAGTCTTTGAGGTCCTGGGTTTGATTCCCAGCACCACAAAAATGGAGAAGGACATAGCAATCCACTCCCAAGGCAATCCCAAAACAATCAGCCATTGAAAACCCTATGTGGGTCTCTATGAGTCAAACATGACTCCACAGCACCTACCAACAACAACAACAACTGAATTCTATCAACTATTTCAGGAAGATAGAATGTCAATCTTACATGAACATCTTTGGAAACTAAGGAGGAGGGAATACATTTTAAATAATTTTATTTATTTATTTATTTATTTTTTATTGGACATTTTTAAGCTTTTGGCACAGCTTTTTAGGCCCTTTTAGGCTTTTTGGCACCCCTTTCTGCACCTTCTCGCCTATTCCTGCCCTGACCACCGATGAGGAAGCACCTCTCCCACTCCTCTGCCCCCGACCTTTGGTGAGGAGAGAATGCTCTCCCGTTGCAATCCTCAAAAAGGAAAAGAACCTGCTCTCCGTCTGATCACCAAAGAAGCAACAGCTGTCTCCTCATGACCACCGAGACGACCAACACAGGTGTTTGCCCCTGGAAGGCAAAAGCGCATGAGGCTTTTCCTTTCTCCTGTCTCCTCCGGGGTTCCGAGGTCTGCAGGAGTCTGCACCCTTCACCTGAGGGTCCCCAGTGAATTGTGTTTAGTATCTGTGTGCACGGCGGCGCAGCCCATCCGAACCTCCAGGCCGGACCGGGAGGCGCATGCCCCACATAAAGTTGGCGCCCGAACATGGGGCCCAACATAGTTGTAATGTGATTCATTCTGACATGCTTTTCATTGTGGCATTTACATATATGCATTTTGATGTACATTATTCATATAGGTTCCCCCTGATGTGAAAACCAGAAAAAGGGTATTAAAATAAAAGCACAAATAATATATCTTGTAAATGTAGTAAAAAAATCCTAAAAACACAAAAAATTGAGAAATTGAATTTGGGACAATGTTAAAAGGCTTACGTCCAATTGGATTTTATATAAGAAATTAAAAGTTCATTGAACATTCAAAACACAACCATATGTTGAGTAATTAACAGAAGAAAGGAAAAAATCATTTAATCATCTCATTTGATAGAACAATAAGACTTATAATAATGCAATACTTAATATAAAATTAATAAACTCTTAGATATTAAGAGATCAAAATATATTCCCTTGAGAATATTGAAGAAAATTCTTAAGAATAATTTTCACCTAAGATTTTTCTCCCTCAGGGACTCATGCAAGTTTTGCAGGTGCTATCCTACTGAACTGCATTCCCAGGCAAGTTTTCACTTTTGATCTTGTGACAAGATCTTGCTAAGTTACACAAGCTGCCTCTGGCCTTGCAATTGTGATCCTTGTACCTCTGCCTCCGGAGTGACTGGGATTACAGTCATGTACCACCACAGCTGGCTTCACCTAAGATTGAGAAAAATTCAAGAATGTCTGCTCATACAACTTCTACCCATAATTTTCTTGGATACTCTACCTGGTTAGATAAGACTACATAAGTCAATATAGATAGAATTTAAAAAAATGAAATTGACATTTGAAATATGTGATGTAACTACCTATGAGTATTTACACATAAAATTCTCAAGAATCTACAAAACTTCTACCAGACAATATGTGAATTTAGCAAAGTCATAGCATGTAAAGTAAATATTTAAAAAATTCTACTTCCACATATTAAAAATAAACATTTGAGATAATGACTTTTAAAACATCATTTATTAATGTTGTTGTTATTAGGTGCCATTGAGTCAGGTCCAACTCATAGTGACCCTATGTACAAAAGATGAAACACTCCCCAACCCTGTGCCATGCCTAGTACTATTGTCAGTGTTCCCCTGCCACTCATAGGATTTTTGATGGCTGATTGTTTCTTCAGAGTGGGCTGCCAGGTCCTTCTCCCAAGCCCAAAGGACCCAATATTCCTAGGCAGTCTCCCATCCAAGTACTCACCAGGCCTGAATGCTTAGGGTCTGAATTCTGGAGAAATCAGATATCAGAGGGCTATGGCTGCAGGCTCATTTATAAGAAGCCTCATAAATCATGAGATCATGAGATATTCAAGGAAAATTTTAACAAAATCTATATGACATATATAGTGAAAACTGCAATGTACTCTGAAGGGTACAAATTTTCAGCTGCAACATAAATGAGTCCTGGGGAATCTAATATACATTGTAACTATAAATAATAATACAGATATAATTTTTTGATTTCTAATTACACAGTGGGAAAAGGACCAGGCCACTCACCTGGCTGAAAATTTGTATTTGTACTCTGAAAGAAGAATAAATGCAGAGACAGATTAACTGATCTTATATAGCCTGTGGCATCTGATCCCTTCAGATCTCAGAAGCTAAGCAGGATGGGGCCTAATTAGTACTTGGATGGGAGACTACCTGGGAATACCAGGTGCTGTGGACTTGGGAAAAGGGCCTGGCAGCCCATTCCCAAAGAATAATCAGCCATTGAAAACCCTATGAATAGCAGAGAAGCACTGATAATAGTGTTTTGCTGTATGTAGGGTAGCTATGAGTCGGATGCTGACTCAAGGGCACCTAACAACAACAACAACAACAGAGATAGATTATGTTAATGAACTGCAAGCCTCAATACTGTTAACCTAGGAATTCTCCCAAATTATCCTATTGATGAAATAATCCTAATTAAAGCCCTAATGGAAATGTTTTTTGTAGAAATTGATGGACTGATTTTAAAATATATTGAATTTCAAAGAAGGTAGAATAGTGAATAGAATCTTCACGATAGAAGAACAAACTTAAGAGAACAAAAATATTTTATTTCCAGACTTCTCAGGTTTCACTAATGGTATCAAGCTATATCGGTGTGAGACTATTGTGACAAAACAGAATGGATGGAAATATCCCTGTGCATGTATGATCACTTGATTTTCAACAAGTGTCAAAATATTACAATGAGGCAAGTGGTGCCTCATTGACAGAAATGGTGTTGGAACAACTGTATTTTTTTGTGGAAATATATTAATTACCTCATAATATTGTCAAAAATTATTCACAAAATATTCACCATTAAATATAATTAAACATAAAAATTTAAAGATGAAAAACATAGCATAGAATTCATATGTAAAACTATAGCAGTAAATTTCTGCATGAGAACATAAAAGTCACTACTGGACTTTGCTGAAATTCAAAAGTGTTGTTTTCTCAATGTAATATCAAAAAAATGACACATCACAATGTTTAGAAGACATTACCAATTTTTTAGTAATAAAAATATTTCTTCGAAGTAAATATGAAGAGTTTTTACTACTCAATAAGAAAACATGATAAAAACTCACAAAATATTTGAAAGAGCATTTAGACTGCTATATGACAATCCTATATGAATAGCCAATAAACACATAAAAATAATCACCAAATTATTGTTGTTGTTAGGTGCCGTGGAGTCAGTATCCAACTCATAGCGACCCTCTGTACAACGGGAAACACTATTATCAGTGCTTCTCTGCTGTGCATAGGGTTTTCAATGGCAAATTGATTTTTGGGAGGGAGTTGCCAGGTCCTTCTCCCAAGCCTACAGCTTCTGGTGTTCCCAGGCGGTCTCCCATCCAGGTACTAACCAGGCCGGACCCTGCTTAGCTTCCGAGATCCGACAGGATCGGATATCACAGGGGTATGGCTGCAGGCAGCAAATTATTAGGAAAATACATATAGGAACAGCTATGTAATTTGTAATTCATTGATTTCATAAATAGGAATTTTTCTATAGAAGTCCAGCCATTCTAACTTAATCTGTCACGACTTATTAAATGTACCTCCAGAGGTATCTCAAGGATATGTGAAGAGTGAAAACTGAAACTGTGTAATTGTTTTTTGTTAGGTTCCCAGGAGTCAGTCATTGAGTCATAACGACCCTCTGAACAACAGGAGAAACACTATTGTCAGTGCTTCTCTGCTGTTCATAGGGTTTTCAATGGCTGATTGTTTTTTGGGAGTGGGTGGCCAGGTCCTTCTCCCACTGTGTAATTAAAAAATCAGAACATTATATCTGCATTATTATTTATAGTTACAATGTATATAAGATTCCCCAGGACTCATTTATGTTGCAGCTGAAAATTAATACCCCTTAATCAATGTCTCTCCATTTTCTCCGCCCTTCTGCCCCCAGTAACCAAATACTTGGGAAAAAAAAAACATATTATCTGCTTCCAAGTACATCTGCTAGCCTTGCTTTATCAATATAAAGTGCTGAAATCCAGCGGTGAATTAATTTCACCATCTACTTTTTCACTTTAAATTCTTTGTAAGTTCAGGATTTCCTTCGTCTACGTTAATAATAAGTATAATAGGCTATCATGTATTAAAACTTTTGCTATTAAACTATCTAGTTAATTGACCTAAATATATTAACAAACACTGTCAAAAATATGGACAACCATTTAATTAAACCCTATGTGCAATGAATGAAAATGAATTTCAAATATGGTGATGTTGGTGATTTGAGGTTTATATGAGAACTAGATTGGATACTTTGGAAACTGGCACCTTAAGTTCCATTTCTGTCAGTATTTATCACCGTATTACTGAAAATATAGTTCCTACTTGCTCTGTTCAACCAAAGAACATGGAATAAGAAATGCATACTTAGGTATTTATTACAAATCATTAGGTTATGCTTTGTAGGGACTAGCTAAGCAATATAAAATGCTGTAGCTGATCATCAGGCGGGGCAAGATAGAGCTCTTTGGTTCAAGCTGAAATATATATATATATATATATATATATATATATATATATATATATATATATATATATATATATATATATATATATATATATATATATATATATATATATATATATATTTTTTTTTTTTTTTTTTTTTTTTTTTTTTTTTTTTTTTTTTTTTTTTTTTTTTTTTTTTTTTTTTTTTTTTTTTTTTTTTTTTTTTTTTTTTTTTTTTTTTTTTTTTTTTTTTTTTTTTTTTTATTTACTTTTTTTGAGACAGGTTCTCTCTAAATTACACAGATTGCCTCTGGTCTTGTACTTGAGATCCTCCTGCCTCTGCATGCCTCCCAAACCACTGGGATTATAGGTGTGTGTCACCATGCCCAGATAAGCTGAAGAATATATTTCAGGAAGAATTTCTTCTCCCAGGGAAGCTTTAGCTGTTCTCTTAAGTACTTCAGCTAACAGAAATAGACCCACCCAGAGAATTTAGGCTAATCTCTTTTTCTGGAAGTTAGGTTATTATGTACTTTCAGTATATCTATAAAATATATTCACAGATGAAACTAAATTTATGCTGTAATGACTGAGGCTGTGACCTAACCAATCAACATGACATACAAAATTGACATTCACACAACAGGCCTTTTCAAGTTAGCCCTTATGTTAATCTCTAGAGATAATAACAATGTCATACATCTGGGTAACATTATACTACTATCCTATATGGTATATGACAAAAAACTGATAACACCTTCACCAGAGGACTGTGATATAAAGGCCTGAAGAATGTTTATTCTTTATATATATCCAGTGACTTGAATTTTATGTTTAATGACAAGAAAATGAGAAAAAAAATATTCTGTTTATATATGAAAATTATAACAAAATAAGGAAGAAATTCATAATGTATAGGATAGGATTCTCCAGAGAAACAGAATCAATGGAAGATGTCAGTGTACGTATGCATGTGTACATATATATGTACGTATGTCCATATATATATATATGGAGGAGACAGATAATTTTCTTTAGGAATTGGTTCACATGAATGTTGTTGTTGTTGTTGTTGTTGTTAGGTGCCATTGAGTCGGTATCCGACTCATAGTGACCCTCTGTACAACAGGGGAAGCACTATTGTCAGTGCTTCTCTGCTGTTCATAGGGTTTTCAATGGCAGATTGATTTTTGGGAAGGGGTTGCCAGGTCCTTCTCCCAAGCCTACAGCACCTGGTGTTCCCAGGCAGTTTCCCATCCAGGTACTAACCAGGCCTGACCCTGCTTAGCTTCTGAGATCTGACTGGATCGGATCCCACAGGGCAATGGCTGCAGCCTTCATATGATTGTAGAGGTTTGGAAATCCCAAAATCTGATGAGATAGACAAGGAAGCAGGAGACTTTGGAAAGAGTTACAGTTCGAGTCCTTCTTGCTCTGGGAGAGGTGACTCTTCATCTGGATAAAGGCCACTTACATTCTGGGTGGTAATCTGTTTTATTCGAAGTCCACTGTATGTGTGTGTGTGTGTGTGTGTGTGTGTGTGTGTGTGTGATGCTGGGGGCTGAACATAGGGCTTTCTTCTTTCAAGGTAAGCATTCTACCCTTGAACTACAACCCCAGCCCAATCTACCAATTTAAGTGTTAACCTCATCCAAAACAAACAAAAAATACTGTCACAGAAGCATCCAGAATAAATTCTAACCAACTAGGTAACCAGGACCAGTCAAGGGGAAATGAAATCAACCATTAAACATGCATGTTATAGTAACCATTTCTACAATTGGTCAGGTGATGATGTTGTTGTTATGTGCTGTGGAGTTGAGTCTGAATTATAGCAACCTTAGTACAACAGAGCAAACTGCCTGACACGGTGGTGTGCACATGATCTTTTCTTTTTTTTTAATGTTTAAGCCTATTATTCCAGCCACTGTGTTTCTTCTCATTTTGAGTCTCTGCCATATCAGGAAATGGAGGTCCCAGGGGTTTACTCCATTGCCATCACTAAGATCAATTCTTCTTCTCTGATAAGCCAAGTTTTCCCAGTTGTCTTTTTTATGCTTAAGTCCACTGTTGTAGCCATTGTGTCAGTCCATCTAGTTGAGGGCTGTCCTTTTTATCATTGACCCATCATTCTCCTTAATGTGATGTCCTCCAGGGATTGGTCCCTCCTGACTACATGCCCAAAATATATAAGATGTAGTCTGGCCATCCTTGCTTCCAAAAAGCACTCTGGTTGCACTTCTTCTAGAACAGATCTGTTGATTCTTTTGGAAGTCCATGGTATATTCAACATAATATTCATCTATAATACTTGGTATTTATTTTAATTGATTAATTTTTGATGTACTTTGGGGTTGAACTCAGGTCCTCATACACACTTTGTAAGTGTTTTACAACCCAGTTACCATCCAGGGCATTTTTATTTTTTTATTTTTATTTATTTATTTATTTTTTTAAAGAAAGAGTCTTGCTAAGCTATGTAGGTTGCCTCTAGCCATGAACTTGTGATCCTCCTGCCTCGGCCTCTCAAGTTGCTGGGATTAGAGGTATGTGCACCTGCACCCACTAATAGCTGGAACTTTTAACTTTTCTTTCATTAATCATTCCATATTCCCTTTGTCCTTATTGATCACCTCAGATGGCCATGGTTCTTTCCCTAGTAAAGTGGCTCAGATCTTCAAATCTGAAGAATTGAGCCACTAGGAGTTCTATCTGATATGTATTTATTTAAGTTTCCATTAATCTTAACCACCGGATGTGATACAACTGATGATGATAGGATATCCTATAGGTCATCCTATGTTCCTGACATGCTATTTCTCACTTCTACTGCATGTCAGCAACCTAATTTTTCCCTTGATAACCAGCACCAATCATCACAGCCAGTTTAGTATCCCCCTTCAGAGGGGGCCATTGGTTCAGAGGAACAAAGCCCAAGCATCTGACCTAGACCATCATTTCTTACGGTGATAGAACAGAAAGCAATGATTTGGCTACCAAATCATTACACATCAAAATGTACACTTGAAACCCTTCTATGAAAGAAACAGCTACATTATATTAGGTACAGATTTTAAGAACATAGATAATACTTGATGGATATTACCCCATCACAAAGGATTGCCACCCATTTGTACTATGAGTCTTCAAAGGCCATCATAGTATTTTATCAAATCAGGTGCTTCTGGATAATGGAGAAAAATGGTAGGATCAATCAGTTTCATAAACCTATGCGCATTGCTATATTTTGTTGCTATGAAGTGAGTTTCTTGATCAGAAGCAATACTATGTTGAATAAAATGATAATGAATAAGGTATTTTATAGGTGTATGGGTTTTGACAGGTACACTTTGTATGTAGAGAGGAAATCCATATCCAAATCCATTGCTTCTTACACTAAGGAAAAAGTGTTGCATTTTTCATGATGACAGTCATCCAATGTAATCAGCCTGCCTTTAGGTAGCTGGCTGATCACTCCAGGGAATGTGCCATAACAGGGACTTGGAGCTGGTCTCTGCTACTGGCACATTGAGAACTCAACAGTGGTTGTGGCCAGGCTGGTGTTGGGAACAGAAGTCCACATTGGTGAAACCATGTATAACTTCCATTTCTGCTGCCATGGTTACTTTCTTCATTAACCCACTTATTAATAACAGATGTGGCTCAGAGAAGAAGGTAACTGGCAAGCACAGAACAGGTAATTTCATTCACTTGGTTATTTAAATATAGTCTCCCAAGAACATCCTTTTGTGAGAATTCTTATAGGAAAAAGTATACTCAATCCTTTGTTCATTAAGGGGCCTGTCAATAATACATGTTCCCCAAACCACGTTGCTACCAACCTTTCAGTCATCTTCATCCTAAATCTCTGACCACTCAGCCAAACTATTTGCCATAGATCATAAGTTAATATAGGCTCTTACCCCTGACTATGTTTCCTGCAAGGTAAAATGAACAACCAGTTACTATGCTTAAAGTCATGTTCCTTAGAATATTTAGTCTCAACACTGTCCTTCATGAATCTCCAGGAGTTTTACTGCTATAGCTATTTTCAGGAAGTTCCTGCATGTGATGTAGACCCAGCTGCTGTAAACTAGGTTGTGGTTTTCTCTTCCTTAAGCTGTCAAGGGAAGTCTCCCTCATACCTCTGGTATGGGTTTAGAATGAGAAGATGTTATAGATGTAAGGGGCCAAGGATATTCAGACCACTTCCTCACAGAAGTCATTTATGCCATCATGTCCTGCTCAAGTCTGACCATATTTTCCACTTCCATTTCTTCATACCATGTTTATGTACACACTGATGGTCAGACAATACCCTGTTCATGATGGGTAGATCAAGTCACATGGTAACTTGGTGGCTTACAGTTAAATACTATCTTAACTAAATTTCTGTAGCAAGCCAAAAAGTATTTCACAACAGGAGTATTTATCTGTTGGATATTTTTAAAATCATATCACACAACTAGGGTCCCTCATAACAGCCTGAGGGTCTGACCCCTAGTTGACCCCAGAGCTCATCTCACTCACTTACACCAGGCCCTCCCATCGAGTGAGCAAAGATGGGGCCTGGCCAGTCTGACCTGCCCTAACCACCTTAATTTTGATTGGCTCCCCTCAGTATTTTTGGGTAATAACTGTCCCTACCTGGCAGGTATGACAGTTTACCTGCTATACCTGTCAGGTGTGTGCCCTGATTGGCTGAATCCTAACATGTGACCTCTCCAGGACCCTATAAAAGTAGAGGGCTCCTGGACCCCTTTCACCCTCACCTCTCTGACCGTCCTTCAACTGTCACCTGACCTCCATCACCTGGACCAGTGCTCCCAACTCCAGTAAGATCTGCAAGCAACCTGGCGGGATCAAGACCAGGGGCCCCAAAGAGCAGAAGGATTCAAGCAAGCCATGAAGAGCCTCCCAATTCCTCCAGTCCTTGGGAAGGAGGGAGGTAGAGATGGCGAACTGTGAGAGGCAAGATCAGCTGACCTCCATGGAACACAGGTGGCTGTGGCTGTGCCTTTAAGGCTGAGCTGTACCAGCACTCAGCCTGCAGCATTCCATGCTGCAGGCTTAGAGCCGGCACTTAAAGAGCACATAGAGCTTGGCATATAAGTGTTACTTGCTCCTTGCCCCCCATCAGGGGAGCATCCAATAAACCTTACCTTTCCTGTTTTACCACATGAAGATCTCCTGAAGTCCTTCATTTGTGCCACTGCTTAATTGGTTATGTTGTAGGCTGGTTCTAATCTTAGCTGGGCTAGAGCCAAAACCGCAACATTTATCCACAGAAAATAGTTGATGTCTGCTTCAGAATTTTAAAGGTCTGCATCATGGTTCATTTATAGAGAATGATCAATGGCTCCAAAGATCACCCCTATCTACAAATGTTCCTTCTAGAATCATTGGGTCCTATGGACCAAGTGGAAGAGCAGCTTTCTGAGTATCCTAGACCTATTACAGAAAATTCTCTTGCTCAAAACTAGCAACTTTTTGGTTACTCAGCAAATAGAATAGAGCAGTATCTTCAAATAAGGAATATGTTGCTTCCAAAAATGTACAAGCAGACCAAGTAGGCATTGTGCTCCTTTTAGGCGGTAGGATATTTGCAACAATTTTTTTTTAATTTAGAAGATATTTCTCAACATGCTTCACAACATTGGGCCCCTAAAATTTATGTCTAGCATATGTACTACTTCTTGCTCACTGGTGTTAATCAGCATAGTAGCCATGGTCTAAGTATGGTGTCTTGTGGAAGGCAGAAGTGATCAATGTCCATGGGCTGAATTATTGCATAGGGTTGACAAGTTTATATATCTCTGACACAGGTCAGTAAAGGTACATTTCTGGCTTTGATAGCAAACTGATTCTAATGGCCTTTTGTAACAGGTACAATGACAAAACATTTGCCTAAACAATAGCTGCACATCAGGTACAATGGGATGCCTTAATTTTCTCAAGTAAGGAAAAGCTCATATGGAACAACAACTGCAACTAGAGTCACCATCTACTATTATTCTTTAAGATCCTTCACTTTTCTACACAGGCCAAATAGATGAATTGAATGGGGATGTCAGGGGATTTGTGACTTCTGAATCTTCAAGTCTTTGATGATAGCACTAATCTGTGAAATCTCTCTAGAAATATGGTGTTACTTTGTCCACTATTTTTGTAGGTAAAGGTAGTTCCATGATCTTACACTTGACTTTTTCTACCATGATAGCCCTTGTTCCACAGATTAGGGCCAATGTGGTGATTTTGCAAATTGCTACATCCAACTATAACAATTATGCATTCTGAAACTAGAGGAATAACCAGAGAATGTGTTGATAGATCCACTGGATCCACTGTGAGGAAAAGCCTGGCTAAAACTTTGAAGATCAACTGACTGCTCCATCTGTAATGATATTTTACATCTCTAGAAGTTAATGGCAATTGCAAGTTAGTGTCCAGTAATCTATGAAAGCATGATTATTTTCTTTTACCTAATGCACAATCATCCTGATAAATGACCATATATTCCCTTGAGGAGGAAAATCTCAAAATGGTGAGATTCAAAAGGTCAGTTTGTGTTAATCATAAGTTATTTGTAAAAGTAACATAAACATGTACAAACAATAGAAAAGGGAAAACATGTTAAGTAAAGATTATATTTTTTCTTCTCTTCTCTTTATTCTATCTACTGATTAAATAATATTATTCCTCTTTTGTCTCCCTCTAAGTGCCATAACTATAATATCTGTTCAAAAGATTAACAATATAAATTGTTGATACTGTAGCATTATCCTTTCTCAAGGGAACAGATCCTCTCTTTTATTCAAAGAGTTCTATATGTCTAAACTCCTTCAGCCTGCAGCCAGTAGCCCTGTGACATCTGATCCCTTCAGATCTTGGAAGCTAAGCAGGGTTGGGCCTGGTTGGTACTTGGATGGGAGACCACCTGGGAACACCAGATGCTGTAGGCTTGGGAGATGGACCCAACAACCCACTCCCAAAAATCAATCCACCATTGAAAACCCTATGAACAGCAGAGAAGCACTGACAATAGTGTTTTGCCTGTTGTATGTAGGGTCGGCTATGAGTTGGATATCGACTTGATGGTACCTAGTGACAATGACAACAACAAACTCCTTGAAGTCTAGGGATTGATTATTAATTACTCTCCTTTTGTCCAGTTGACCTAGAACTATTTCACTTACACAGATCAAGTAAGATTTTAATATATGTCCATGTATTTATTTTATAGATAGATCATGATCAACTTGCCAGCACTATGGGTTTCTGCAAACCAGATTGTTAGGATAACTGCTTTGATCCACTGGCCATTTTGGTAGCTATGATGACTATGAATTTGAAGATAAAGTGATGCATCTTGGGTCCTGCTAACCTTGGACATCAATATACCTTTTGATCTAGGATTCAGTAATAAAAATTCTCATTGTGATTTCTGACCTACAAACCATAGTTATCACAGAGAATTTCAAAGATGCTTAATTCTCCTGACAAATGCATTTCTTACAGTTGTAGTAAAAAATTTGTGCCTTCTCAAAGTGGGTGAGCAAGCCTTTTATGATAAATCTACTCCCACACTCCAATTTCCTTAAACTTTCAGAGTCCATCTCCTAGATTGTATGAGTCAGTTCTGATTTCAATTTCATTTATTGAGGCCACATTTGGCCAACTAACCAAAGTAAAGAACCCTTTTTAATGCCATGAACTAGAAAACTGAATCCCAAATCTCTATTTACTGGACTCATATCAATTAAGTCAACCTGACACAGCTTTATGTTTCTTTCACCATGATTCCACAGTAATAAGGTCCATTCTCACACATATTCTTCAGATTTATGTCTGGAAAAATATCATGCAGTTATTTTTGTAAGTAACGTACATCTTCATGGGTCTTATTTTATACTTTACACTTGGGAGCCTGTTGGAACCTAAGTCTAGTTATAGGTCTAAAAGCAAAAAGGAGTAGTGAGAGTAAGTCCTGAGGAATTCTTTGCCAGGAATTTATCACAGGGGAGTCAATTACTGTTTCCCTAGGCAAAGCAAGGCTAATTTAGGTAGGGACAAAATGGCTCTTTCTATTGGTAAGAAAACCCAACAAAATTGAACAGTTTGAATTACATTCATTATGATCTTCTTATACTATGCTATAATAATTTTCAAGATCTATAATCAGTGTCCTCATTATAATAGTAGCAATCCTCTGATGTTGCATCTACTTTACTTTGTAAGTTACCACTCTCAGAATGAGAATCTGGGTTTAACTTTCAGAAATCTTAGCCCTGGATCTACAGAGGCTAAAGGTTTCTTTTAGGTCAAATATAGAAAGCCTAAGGTCATATATGAGGAATTTCAATTGGACATTTGAAGATCTTATCTATTTCTATTACCACTTTTTCCAGTGTAACCAGCCAACCCATTATGCTCTTTGTTGTTGTTGTTAGGTGCCGTCAAGTCGGTATCTGATTCATAGCGACCCTCTGTACAACAGGGGAAACACTATTGTCAGTGCTTCTCTGCTGTTCATAGGGTTTTCAATGGCAGATTGATTTTTGGGAGGGGGTTGCTCTTTAGTTTGATTTAAATGTATCAAGGTATTGACCACATGGTCACCCAGAAATTTATCTTTGATAAGCATCCAATTAGGATTATCTTAAAGCAATATATTGCATACTTGTAATACCATACCATACCATGAATAATTAGGGCCCACTTCTCCAATAAAAATTGAGATACCAATGCCTTTAAATCTAGTCAGATTAGAGAACCAATACCAAAAAGCCCAAAAGCAATTCAGAAAATTCATCCTAAGATTCTACTTTCTTGAACTCCTTCAGGCACCACTAGTTGCATTAATTAAAGTTTATTTACAGAGGCAATACCCATAGGAGATATATATTAAGGAGAGTTATTATGAAAATGGCAATAAATTGAGAGATTTATTGCAGAATGCAATTGTAAGGGACTTCCAATGCAAGCCCAAGATCTATAGAGTATCAATAATTATAAGTTGGAATGTTTGGACAAAAGCTGAAGGTTTTATCCATACTTAATTTTTTTCTCTAGAAAATTTTGTCTCTGTTTTTAAGGCCTTATGTGATTGAAAAGGTCTGCATACTTTTTTTGTTTTTTAAGAAATAATCTCCTTTACAAAAAGTCAAATGATTATGTACTTTAATTTATACATGGAGAAGTCAAAGGATCAGTATTTGGCTCACAATCATATCTTGAAAGAAAGAACAGCACAGTAATTCTGAGCTGCTTCTCATGAGCCAAAGTATACCCCCTTCAGAGCTGGAGCAGCAAGGGAAGTTAAAGGCCTTCCTACTAAACTGATGTCTGCAGTAGTACCATTGTGGCATCAAATCCCGTCAGATCTCAGAAGCTAAGCAGGGTTGGGCCTGGTTAGTACTTGGATGGGAGACCACCTGGGAATACCAGGTGCTGTATGCTTAGGAAAAGGAACCAGCAGCCCACTCCCCCAAAAAAGAATCAGCCATTTAAAATGCTGTGAACAGAAGAGAAGCACTGACAATAGTGTTTCACCTGTTGTACATAAAGTCACTAAGGGTTGGGCACCAGAGGGTGGCTCGATGGCAAGTAACAGCAACAAATAAACTGATAAAGTGCAGTGTCCTAGTTACACTGAACACAGAAATTAGAGAAAAAGAGGATTGTTGACAACTAATTGAGATCTCTCTCATACCAGAGAACCATCATCCCATAAATTTGTCACATTCACAGAGATGAGAATGATTGTTCCTCTCCAACTCCCTTAATCATATTTCCAATAAGTGTAGTGATAGGGGATGTTGTATCCACATAGAGTGATGGTCCAAGCTCTAACTTTGTGTATACTAGGCTGAATGGGACACTTAAGCATTTGATAGCAACAAAAAAAATCTATGAAATTGGTTGGAATTTATGCAGGGGCATGAGTACACAGGAAAGAATGAATTAAGGAATTTTGATAAAAAATTATGTTATTTCTTTTTATACTTACCAACTGTAGTATATTCAATGAAAAAGCTAAATTAAATACCTAACACTACCTTAGAATGATGTTTTGTAGAGTTCTTATTCCTTAAATAGTAGATTCTAAAAAGGGGTCGGGATAGCAAACATAATTTTAAAGGTAAAATTTAAGATTAAAAAAACAAAAATGAGAAATAAACTGTTTAGTAATATAGAAAAATTACTGAAATATAGAAAAATATAGAAAATAATATAGAAAAAAACTGAAAAGTATTTTCAGAGAATAATTTTAAAAATAGAAAGTTTAAGGACATAATTTTAAATAGTAAATATGTAGATGGGTAAACAATATGCCGATATTGGGGGAAAATGTTAGTAAATTTAGATGCAATATCATTGTTGTTAGGTGCAATTGTATTGGTATCTGACTCATAGTGACCCTATGCACAACAGGCAAACCAGTAATGTTACTACTCCATAGAGTTTTCAATGGTGGATTGTCTTCTGGGAGTGGGTTTCTGGGTCCTTCTCCCAAGCCTACAGCACCTGGTGTTACCAGACGGTCTCCAGTCCAAGTACTAAATAGGCCTGACCATGCTTAGCTTCTGAAATCCAACAGGATTGAATGCCACAGTGATGCAGCTGAAGGGATATAATATCATTATAATTTGAAAATATGTGAAAAAGAAAATTCACAAGTGCTTTAAATTCAGTTCTACCCATATAAGTACCTGAATTACCTGAATTATTTTAATAATTTGATGATTACCTATAACGATATGTTTGCATCTATTCTTGTGTTAGGTGCTATTGAGTCATGTCTAACTCATAGTGAACCTTATGGGGTTTTCAGTGGCTGATTGTTTTGGGATTGCTGTGGGAGTGGGATTGCCAAGTCTTTCTCCTGTTTTTCTGGTCCTGGGGATGAAACCGGGGTCCTTAGTTGTTGTTCTTGCTGTTAGGTGCCATGGAGTCAACTCCAACTCATAGCAACCCCATATACAGCAGAAAGAAACACCCCCTGATTCTGTGCCAGGCAAACAATCTTATTTATGTTTAAGCCCATTGCTGCAGACACTGTATCAATTCATCTGGTGGAGGGGTTTCCTTTTTTTTTTTTGTTGACCTGCCACTCTCCCAAACATGATGACTTTTTCCAGGGATTGGTCCTTCCTGACTACATCTCCAAAATATGTAAAACACAGTCTAGCCATCTTTGCTTCCAAAGAGCACTCTGGTTGCACTTCTATTCAAATTTATTCAAATTTATGCACCCACCACTCAGGCCATAAATGAAGAAAGGAAAGATTTCTACCAGTTTCTGCAATCTGAAATAGATCAAACATGTAATCAGGACGTACTGATAATTACTGGTGCCTGGAATGCAAAGATTGGAAACAAAGAAGAAGGCTCAGTAGTTATAGAATATGACCTTGGTGACAGAAATGATGCTGGAGATTGCATGATAGAATTTTGTCAGACCAATGACTTTTTCATTGCAAATACATTTTTTCACCAACATAAATGGCAACTATACACGTGGACTTTGCCAGATGGAACATACAAGAACTAAATTGACTATGTTTGTGGAAAGAGATGATAGAAAATCTCCATGTTAAATGTCAGAATAAGACCAGGGGCTGATTGTGTATCAGACCATCAATTTGCAAGTTCAAACTGAAACTGAAAAAAATTAGAACTGTATGAGAGCTAAGGTATGACCTTGAGTATATCCCACCTGAGTTCAGAGATCATCTCAAGAACATGAAGAAAGCAAAAGGGGTCCTCAGAGTAGCTACTTGATTTTTTTTTTTTTTTTTTGCAATACTAGGGATTGAACCCAGGGCCTCATACTTGCATGCTTTGCAAGTGCTGTACCATTGAGCTGCACCCTCAGCCCATTTTTTTACTTTTTTGAGACAAGGTCTCACTAAATTAAACAGACTACCTCTGGTCTTGAACTTGCGATCATCCTGCTTCCACCTCCCAAGTCGCTGGGATTATAGGCGTGTGCCACCGCACCCGGCTTTAACTACTTAATATTGCTTGTTCTATCAGCATGGTGGAGAATTCCACTGCTGTTGACCTCTTTAACTACTTGACACATCCATCATATAATTTTCATTTTGTTGTGGTCTTGCATTAGTGAGATATGAGACAAGGAAACATTTTATTCAAGTAAATTATGCAGTGCCCACATTATGTGGAAGATATCACCCACTGGCCATTCTGGTCAGGGGTTGACCTTTATTTATGATGCAGTGAAGGATTTGGAAATAAAAAAGGTATATAGTCCTTTACAAGCCCTACTTCTAACCATTGAGCAGGTTGCCAAAGACCAGAGTACTAATTATTTCCCAGATATAACTTGGTTAGAGTGTCACTTCTGCCTGTATAACTGGCTCAAGCTTTGACTCCTGATGAAAGTTTACTTGATTTCTGGCAAATAAACCTCCACTAACAATACCTGAGCCTGCAACCGTAGCCCTGTGGCATCCGATCCCATCAGATCTCGGAAGCTAAGCAGGGTTGGGCCTGGTTAGTACTTGGATGGGAAACCACTTGGGAACACCAGATACTGCAGGCATGGGAGAAGGACCTGGCAACCCACTCCCAATAATCAATCTGCCTTTGAAAACCCTATGAACAGCAGAAAAGCACTGACAATAGTGTTTCACCTGTTGTATGTAGGGTCGCTATGAGTCGGATACCGACTCGACAGCACCTAACAACAACAACAATGCTTGAATTCCTAGACAAAGTGAGGTGTAGTTCTCAAGCACTAAATGTTGTTGTTGTTGTTGTTAGGTGCTGTAGAGTCGGTATCCGACTCATAGAGACCCTCTGTACAACAGGGGATAGATTTTATAAAATAGATTTTTCTTTTCTACAAGTGATATCCATATGAATTAGATACACCTTCTAGATGTGAACAAACGTTTCTACAGACCCACAAGTGCAAAAGTAGATGAAGAAAATTAAAGGAAACAATGCAATTTTATGGACAATTTGATAAAAGTTCCTTCTTTGGAAGTATTTAGGACAATAATGACTATTTGAATGCTTAGTCATGAAAAAGAATATATTTCCAATGTAAGTGATGCAGTCAAGGTCTGTGAAAACATTATCCATATTGCCATATAGATTCTTTTCATGTTAGAACAAACTATGTATATGAAGATGACATTTTTTTCTAGATTAAAACCAGTTATCAGCAAATTCATATAATTCTACTGTATAGTTTTATCTTATGATTGTATTTTTGGCACATTATTTTAACTTTACAATTTTTTACTGAAAGGATTTTTTCTATATGCTTTATTATATTACATTAAAATGATATTTATTATTCTATGGAAGAATGTTATTGAATGTAAGTCATTTTTAATGACTGAATTTTGTTTTCTGTTTCTGGCTCTGATGAGTAGTTTTTACTGGTCTCTCAGATAATAGATGTGGGATGTTATGAAAAATTCTGGCTGACCAGAATCTACTGAGATGCTATTCTTTCTGCAGTTATATGTAGTATCTACTGTGAAACAATGATGACACAAACACATGAACACAAATGTGCTGCTTTTCACAGGATTTTCAAGAGTATCCCATCTCATGAGATTCAAGTATCAGGTAAGGATTTGCGCTGTTTTCTCACATAAGTTACTTTTGATGCTTTAAGAAGAGTTGTAACCCAACCAGATCCTCAGCTCTTTGTTGTTGCTGCTGCTGTTGGTGGTTGTTTTTCATCCCTTTGAAGCTCAACTGATACCCAGAAGGAGGAGGGAAGGAAACAAGATTTAACAGATGACTTCTAGGACAGGAATCCAAACTAGCTGGCACAGCTTCAGTTTAGGAAAGGACCTGACAATAAAATACACCCACAACATTGCATTTACCTTCAGGAATGAAAAAATTTCAAGTGGATCAGTGGGAGGGTGGGCATCACCTTCAAAAATATTTTTAAGATGATTTTATAAGCCTTTTTTCTCAACCCAGTCCTTTTCTTTTCTACTATTATCAATTTAAATGATTCACCTTTGCTTGTCCTTGAAAATTGCCTAAGAAAGTACACAATGAATAACCTTTTAAAAAATAATTTATTGAAATGCCTATTAATGTCAGTCTTTACCCCTGTATGACAATCTCTGTCAAAATGACATGCACTGGACAGAATGATGTGCCTGTGCTGTAGCAATTTATGATTGTAGGCTCATTTTGTCCTTTGATCTTTCTATCTGATGAGTGAGTCCCTGTTGAACCTCAATGAGTGACTGAAAATGACAAGAAAAGCAAGGCAGTGTCTCACATCTCAATAGTAAGTTGCACAGCACCTCGACCTGAGGAGTCTTTGTGCTGATGTGAATCTTGATGTGATACTGGCACGAGTCAGCCACAACATGTGCTTGCCTTTTTCTGATACGGTTTTCAAATTCCTGATTTATCACTTTGGCATTTGACAGAGCAGAGGGAAAAAAAGTGAAAAGCAAAATTTAGTGACAGCTAACAACCTTCTCTTCTCTCAAAGATTTTTAGGTTTGCCTGAGGACAGCTGAATCTCAGTTATTTAACTGTTAATTAGAACTGCAATAGGAGCCCCTGTGGAATCAAATGAAACATAATCTGGTTTGTGTCACCTCATGTTTGTGGTGGTAGGGCAAAAGCATCAATTTACAGCAATTAATGAATAACTGCCTCAAAGTCTGTGGAAGTAATTTCACTTACAGAAGACTTAAATATCTTCTAAATCCAGATTTCTTTTGTCGTGCTACATGACAGTAATATATTTTTTAAAAATCACTGACATATGCAAACACAGAAAACCCAGGTGCATTAGACTAAATATTTATGTCCCCCCACACACATCCTCATCCGATGTTGAAATCTTAACCCCAAGTTTTTAGGAGAAGGGGCTTTGGGGAGAGAATTAGGTCCCTTGTATGAGATTAGTACCCTTATAAAAGAGACCCCAGAGAGATCCTCCACCATTTTTGCCATGTAAGGTTACAGCCAGAAGATGAGCTCTCATTGGATACTGCATCTTCTAGTCATTTTATCTTTGGCTTACTTAGCCTCCCTAAGACTGACAGATAAATTTCTGGTGCTGATAAAATACCCACTGTGTAACATTTTGTTATAGCATTTGAACAGACTAAGGCACTAGGCTTTCCTCAGCAGCTCTACTTAACTGTAATTGGTTTTGATAGAATGCCGTTTATACTGAAAATCAATCATGGAAACAATATACAGTTTTTGGTCTGCTGACACTAGACTAATACTTTAATGTTTTGCATAAGTTAATACGAAGAGGTTAGTACCTTTTCATAATGTTTTCCTAGCTCCTTTGTTAGAGAATAGACCATGATAGAAACTACATTAGTGTCTTAATTCATATTTAAACACAAACAGCCATCATTGGTAATGTCATAAGAGAAACCTCCCAGAAAATGACTTAATAACAGGTGAAGATAGTTAGAAAGATGCTGCATCATCACTACTAGAGACTGACTTCTCCTTTAGACTATTAAGTAATAATTTCATTTTATTCAGTTCTTCATGTAGGAGTCAAGGCATATGAATTTCCTCATTGATTGTTCATGAAACAATAAATGCAATTAAATGTGTGTGTATGTGTGTGTTTGTGTGTATGTATGTGTATATTGTTGTTGTTAGGTGCCTTTGAGTCATTCTGATTCATAAGGGCCTTATGTACAACAGAACGAAATACCACTTGACACTGTGCCATGCCTGGCTTCTCAGTGCTTCTCTGCTATTCATTGGGTTTTCAACAGCAGAATGTTTCAGGAGTGGGTTGCCAAGTTCTGTGTGTGTGTGTGTGTGTGTGTGTGTGTGTGTGTGTGTGTGTGTATTTGTGTGTGTGTATAAAATTTCCTGGTTTAGTAATTGTATTTCTTGTCATTTCTTCATTTTACAATTTTCCATTTATATTTATAGTCAGAGGTAAAATGGTACTTTTTTCACCATTCATTTATTAGTATTGATTACTTAGTGTATATAAGGCAGCATGTAGTCTATTCTTTTATACATATATAATGTTATTTTGATATACTGTGTTCTCACTATTTTCATTTGAGATATAGTGTGAATATTTTTCAGTGAGTTTCCATTTTGTTTCTTCTTCTCTTTTTCCTTTTGTCAGCCCTCTAATAACATCAATCATTTGCTGAGATAAACATTTCATTAAGTCCTTTATATGGAAACGTTTCTTTAATTCTTTTAATAGTCCAGGGAAGTAGGTACTATTATAGCTCCTATTTCACGGATTTTAGCCACAGAGAGGTTAATTTACCTGCTCCAAACCAGAATTTTGAACCAAGACTACTAGGCTCTTGACCACTACACTGCTGTGCCTCCCAGAACATCCTGAATTACAGTGGTATGTTGTTGTTGCTGTTGTTGTTGTTGTTAGGTGCCATGGAGTTGGGTCTGACTCATAAGGACCCTCATGGGGTTTTCAGTGGCTGATTGTGTTTTGGGACTGCTTCAGGAATGGACTGCCACATCCTCCTCTCATTTTTGTGGTGCTGGGTATTGAATCTGGGTCCTCAAAGAGTGTGGAATGACACTCTACCAAATAAGCTAAACAGCAGTGATATGTTGTTATTGTTGTTAGGTGCCATGAAGTTGGTATCTGACTCATAGTGACCCTGTGTACAACAGGAGAAACACTATTGTCAGTGCTTCTCTGCTGTTCACAGGGTTTTGAATGGCGGATTGATTTTGGGAGTGGGTTGTCAGGTCCATCTCCCAAGAAGTGATATATTGTTATTGTTGCTAGGTACCGTCAAATCAAGTCTGACTCATAGCGACCCTCATAGGGTTTTCAATGGCTGACTGTTTCTGGATTGCTTTGGGAGTGGGTTACCATGTCCTTCTCCCATTTTGTAGTGCTGGTAATCGAACTTGGGAGCACAGAGACTACAGAGCAGCTCTCTACCAACTGAGCTAAATCTCAGCCTGCAAGTAGTGAAATAGGCCTTACTAATTAATTGTCTGACTCACTAGGCTTCTGTTCACTAAAGATATCAGAACAATGATCTATTTTTCTTCCCCCACTTCTCAAAATACCTGTCACATGTTACATTCCCTTATTTATTTTCAATATTCTCTATCAACACAACTCCTCATCACAAGTTATGGGCTAAAGGAGTGATATTTTCATTTATACAAGAGCTTCTTAAAAATAATTAGTTAGCTTAAATGAATGTCTCTAATGCAAACAATTTAGGTGGGTCCTTGGGAATAGGATGTTGTGTACTTAGAAACCCATTTGAGTAAATACATTACAATGGCAACTATTTCCCTTCATTTTATAATGAAAATATACAAAACTCATCTCTCTTCCTCTTTGATTTTTCAAAATATTAAAAGAAAAGTTATTTTCTTCATGTATTTAGTGACATAAAAATATTGAGATTCAAAAGTTCAAGTTATGCTAATCATAGCTTATTTGTACAAGTGAAATAAAAGATATACATAAGAAAAGAGAGGAAATAGGCTAAATAAAGATATTTTTGCCTTCTTATTTTATCCATGCATTAAATATCATTGTTCCTCTTACTGCTCATTCTATGTGCTATAATACCTACTCTCCGATACAAATATCTTCATATTAGTATCGCATTTTTTGCTTGAAACATACACTCTTATTACTATAGAACCTCCATTATATTCAAATAGATTCCCACTTCTAACCATTTCCTCTTCTATTCTATTCTTGCCTACTCCTACCTGTCATCACCTATTATCTTCTTTTACCTGAATTCTAACAATATTCTCTTCCTATTTATAGTTACCTACATCATCAGTGACTAATTATACAAGCTGCAAATTCTTTCTAAACACCAAATGCTCTTATGTCACTCATCTTCTCAAAATAAAGTCTCAACTCCTCAGCAATGAATACAAAGTTATTCTTCCTAGTCTCTTCCTTAACTATTTCATGCTTATCAAGATTACAAGAAGAAAACATAGATGAAAGACTTCAAGAACTTGCTAATGATTTTTTTCTGGATAGGATGCCAAAAGCATAGGAAACAAAGATAAAAGCTGATAAATGGGATTGTATCAAACTCATAATCTTCTTTGCACCAAAGGAAATAATAGAGTGAAGAGAATGGGAGAAAAATTTTGCCAGGGATTCATTTGATAGAATATATATCCAAAATATATAAATTATATATGCAGAATATATAAATTATATTCCAGAAAATATAAATTATATATTTATATATCCACAATATATAAATAACTCAACAAAATTAACAAAAACCAAATCATAGCAATTAAAAATTGGAAAGTGATCTGAATAATTGTTTCTCAAAAGAAGAAATACAAATGGCCAATAATTGTATGAAAAAAATGCTCAATATCATTAGCCATTTGGTAAATGCAAATCAAAACAACAATAAGATATCACCTTTCCTCAGTTAAATGATCATTATCAAAAACTCCCAAAATAACAAATGCTGGTGCAGATATGGAGAAAAAGAAACTGAGACTCTGTTGGTGGAAATGTAAATTAGTATAGCCACTATGAAGAACACTATGGAAATTCCTCAAACAACAGAAACATCAAAGAGTAGAATTACCATATGACCTAGCTATCCCATTCATGGGTACAGATGCAAAGTAAATAAAGTCAACATATCAATTAGCTAACCACATGCCTATGCTTACTTTGGCAATACTCCCAATAGCTAAGATATGGAATCAGTCTATGTGCCCATCAACAGATAAATGGATAAAGAAAATATTCTATGTATACACAATGAATTATTTAGTCATAAAGAATAAAGTTCAGTCATTTACAACACATGGATGGAAGTGAAACACATTAGGTTAGATAAAATAAGCCAGACATAGAAAGACAAATACCACATGTTCCCTCTCATATGTGGAAACTAATAAAAGGTACTTGAAAGTAAAATAGTGATGACTAGGGGTCGGGAAGGGTACACTGTATGAAAGTGTAAGAGTGTGTGTGTGTGTGTGTGTGTGTGTGTGTGTAACAAAGGTGGTTGGTTTTGATCAATGCATGCTGTATGCATATATGGAAATATCAAACTAATACCATTAATATGTACAATTGTTTTTGTTGTTGTTGTTAGGTACCGCCGACTCGAGTCTGACTCATAGTGACCCTATGTACAGCAGATCAAAACACTTGTCGATTCTGTGCCAAGCAAACAATCTTATTTATGTTTCAGCCCATTGTTGCAGACACTGTGTCAATCCATCTGGTGGAGGGGTTTCCTTTTCTTTTGCTGACCTGCCACTCTTCCAAACATGATGTCCTTCTCCAGGGATTGATCTCTCCTGACTACATGTCCGAAATATGGAAGATGCAGTCTGGCCATTCTTGCTTCCAAGGAGCACTCTGGTTGTACTTCTAGACAGATCTGTTGGCTCTTTTGGCAGTCCATGGTATATTCAATAGACCTCTCCAGCACCACACTTCAAAAGCATCAATTCTTTTTATGTCTCTCTTGTTCAATGTCCAGCTTTCACAACCATATGATGTGACTGAAAATACCATGGCATGAGTCAGACACACCTTCGTCTTCAATGTGACATCTTTGCTTTTCAATACTCTAAAGAGACCTTTTGCCACAGCTTTTCCTAGAGCAATGCGTCTTTGGATTTCTTGATGGCTGCTTCCATGGGTGTTGATTATAGAGCCAAGCAAAGCAAAATCCTGGACAACCTCAATCTTTTCTCCATTTATTGTATAGTTGTGTGCTGACCCAGTCATAAGGATTTTTGTTCTGTTGATGTTTAGTCGTAACCCATATTGAAGGCTATGATCTTTGATCTTCATCAGTAAATATTTTAAATAGGTACAATTAACATGTATTAACATGAAAGACTGATGTATGTTATTGACTTGGTTGCATTAAATAGTTTTGTTTTCTTTAAAAATAATATCCTATATATTTTTCTTTCTCATAAAATTGCTTTGTAAATATTTGGTTGTAATACCTAAAATAATTTATATTTGTTTACCTTTACTATTTTTGTGACATTGTGGATTTTTATAAATATCTGTTCTCTTTTGGTATGTGGAACATGCTTGCAGAAGAATTTAAAGTGGAAAATGCAGAATATGTATGCACAATGAGAATGTAAAGACAGGGAGACTCAGGAAATAGATTGGAGGAGATACTCTACATGTCAAATCTAAGCTCTTTTTGAAACAATTGCAAGCTATAGCACAAACTAAAATATTGAGCAAAAATACATCTGCATTTCTCCCCAACTCATGTAATATATATATATATATATATATATATATATATATATATGAAAATATATAGTTTTTCTTAAATTCCTTCCTTCCTAAAGTTGGCAGCGGCCAAGAACAAAGCATAAGGTCATGGCCTCCAGAGACTTTCAAAATAGCAAGTAGGACCTGGATGCAATTGAAGTCACAGATGAACTCATCACTTCTAGAATGGCCCATAAGTGATTAAGTGAGTCAAATATAATTAAGAAGATTATAAAAAGGTTGTCATAAAATAAAGTTGTTATAGATTGTCTTATTCAACAGAACCCAAAATTTGGAACAAAAAACTTCCAACAAACTAAAGTACTAAGGGTGCCAACATTACATACTGTCCTCACTATAAAATGATTCTCGCCAAACAGGAATCTAGATCATTTACAATTGTTGCTTTAACACTTTAGAACCCTGTCAAGTAATACATCAGCATTATCAAATGGTATAATTTAAGCTGTTCAAATCCAAGAAAAGTCCAATGAAGTGAACATTGGTGGACCCCTATGATGTCCCATCCAAACTTCATTGACAGGGCACTGCAGATAAAAGTCCAGGGAATTACAATGAAAGAGAAAGAGAAGGTGGTGAATGAAAAGTTGTTTTCATTGAAATCTGCTATGAAAAATGATTGAGTCAATAAGAAGGAAATTTATGAATATTATTTCATCGCTAGAAATGGATCAGAATTATCTTGGAAGATACTGAGAAGATTGACCAGGAGATAAACATTCTAAGAGGCTGACATAAAACAGGCATCAATTTCTCAATCATCAGAATGGCCCTCAGTTAAATCTTTTGCTCTTACCTACAAAATGACCCAAACCAAATATTGCCTTTGGAATTGGTTATCTAATTCTGGCAACTCTAGAAGTCAATAGTATAATGAACGTAATAAACACAGAAAACTGTGACATCAGAAAATAGTACAGAAGACAATAAGTTTATAAAGGGGTGGAGGAAAGTAGCCTTACATCCAAGGGATCTATAATTGAAGTTGTGCTTGTAGTTCTTTACTTCTTAGCAATCAAGCTTAGGCCAAATTTTGTTACTCTTTAAAAGAGACAATAATCTGGGCCAAACAGATGTTACCAAAAGAGTAGAAGCATAAGTGCATTTATATTTATCATAAATAGAAGATGATTCAGGCATAAGTTAGGAGTGACAACATAGTTTTCAACCTCCTCAATGTTGAAGAAGACACAGGAACTAGACAATAGCATTCAAAATTCATGGACAGAGGTTCTGCTTTTGGTAATGATGGAGTTGTTGTTGTTAGTACCTTTGAGTTGGTTCAACTCATAGTGACCCTGTGTACAATAGAATGAAACATTCCCCAACACTGCCATTCCTAGCACTATATTAGAGCTTCTCTGCTAGTCACCAGGTTTTCAATGGCTGATTGTTTTAGAAGTGGGCTGCCAGGTCCTTCCCTCATTTCTGTGCTGCTAGTGATCAAACCCAGAGCCTAGGAGTGCACAGAGCAAGCACTCTACCAGCTAAGCTAAACCCCAGTCCAATGATGGAGTTGTTGTTGCTGGTGTTTTTGGATGCTGTTGAGTCAGTGTCCATCTCATAGTGACCCTCCATACAAAAGGCAAAACACTATTGTCCATGCTTCTCTGCTATTCATAGGGTTTTCAATGGCAGATTTTCTTTTGGGATTGGGTTGTTGGGTCCTTCTCCCAAGCCTACAGTACCTGGTGTTCCCAGGCAGTCTCCCAGGCCTGACCTTGCTCAGCATCCAAGATCTGATGGGATTGGATGCCATAGTGTTATGGCTGCAGGCAATGATGCAAGCAATCATGGAGTAGCTTGTATTAAACCAACCCTCTTTCCCATTACCACTTAAAACTCACTAAATATAAGGTGTATCAAGAACAACTACCTGAAAGCTTTGAAAATAACAAAAAGCAGACAGAAACTAAAGGTGAATAAATATAGTCAAGAGGAGAATGGCACTTGAACTTTCACAAGGAGAGCCACTGTAGTGCTATCACTGTATCCTCAGTCGTGGCTTTAGTCATTGAGCCATAGAAAGCACTCAAAGGTGGGTTTCGAAGACATAGTGGGAGAAAATAGTATTCAAAAAAATGAAGGCATTATGGCAAATAGGAAAAGGACAGACTTTATGGCTAGACAGATCTAAAGTGAATAATTTCCACCAGTTAATAAACAAACTATTATCTAACCTCTCTGAGCCTCAATTTCCCTATTAGCGAACACTGTGTTCACAATGTTGCACCTTACACAGCTCTTTCAAATGTGTTATTTCACTTGAGCCTCAACAACCCCAATATAGCTATCAGTCTAATTTTACATCTGAGAATATGTGCTCTAAGCATTCACTTGCTCATGGTTATATCACAAGTATGTGGCCAAACTAGTTGTTAAACTCAGGTCTTCAAGGTCCAACCTGCAGTACAACTTTCACAATAACACAAAGAGTAGAAGTGTAACTAGACATATCAAAATTAAACTGCTGGAAACGAAACATAAAGAAAATTCTTGAAATCTTTGAATTGAAAAATGATACATACAGACAAAAACAAAGATGAATTATCATGACTTTCTTATTAGAAAATATGGAGGCCAGAATCTTCTTAAAAATGATCAGCCCAGGGTTCTATATCCACTGAAAATATTCTTTAGGAATAACAGCACAATACATAAAGTATTTTTATTTTATATTGTTTTATTAGATTAAAAAATAAAGAGAATTTTGTGATAATGTATAGACTCTACAGTATGTCCCATCAATTCCTGGAGCCTTGTGTTTCGTCAGTTCTTTCAAGGCAGCTTCCACTTCATCCTTCAACACCATTGGTTCCTCTTCATATGCAACCCCTTGGAATGGTTGGTCATCTACCAATTCTTTCTTGTATAATGACTCTGTGTATTCTTCCCATCTTCTTTTGATGTTTCCTGCATCATTTAATATTTTCCCTGTAGAACCTTTCACTACTGCCACTGGAGGCTTGAATTTTTTCTTCAATTCCTTAAGGTTGAGAAACACTATGACTCCTGTCTTTCTAGCTCTCTCAATCTCTCTCTTGCTGTGTCTATCTTTTCTCATCTTTTGCTAAAGCATGTTGAAGAAGCACATGTGGCAAAGAACTGAAAGTGGCCTCTGCCCAACAGCAAACTAGAAAACAAGACCAAAAGCACAGCAAGGACTGAGTCCTGCCAACAACAACCAGCTGAACTTGGAAGTGAACCCTGCCCCAATTAAGCCTCACATGACTGCAGATCTAACTAATCCTTTGATTATAATCATGGAAGAGATGTGAAGAAGAGAAACCAGCTAAATTGTGGAGACATCCTGATACATATAGGCCATGAAGTTATTAATGTGTATTTTTTAAGTAGTTAAGTTTAGGGGAAATGCAGCAATACATAACTAATACAACTTCTCCCCACATTGGGCTCTGCAGAGTTTCAGGTGCTTAGCAGCTGTGGACTCCTAAATAAAAATGGCTGATACTAAGGAGAAACAGCCTGGTGACCAAACAAATCCACTGGTATGTGGTGGCTTTCACATTTTCCAAGTGTGAGTTCATGTCATCCAAATATAGATCCTGACTCAAGTTAAAGATTACCTGGTATGAGTGCTTTACTGAAGTCTTTCTGGAGAAACATGTAAAGGAACAGGGAGAGCCTGCCAATGAAAGAAAAGAGCCTAGCCAAGATATGGCTGGCCACAGACTTTCTGACATAAAGTGGCTTTACCTGATGCCAGGGAATACCTGGTGTGTGGGTCCTTACTCAGACTTACATCTCAAATGTGAGCAAGGGGAAAGGGCTGTCAGAAGCTCATGACTGTGAGCAGCTAGCTGAGGATAGTGGAAAGCAGGATGTGATGTGTCTTCCCAACCACATTTTTCTCATTGTGCTTCTGGGAAAACAACTTAGAAGTTCTAGTTTTGTGGATGAACAGGAGTCTCTGGAATGAACTAGAAGAAGGCAATGCACATTGAAGCCAGACGAATGACACAAAACCCATTTGAAGAACTCTGGGAAGAGCAACAACAGCATGCCTTGCTATGCCCTGTAAAAAATAAAAGTCATACTGCAGTCCAGTTCCTCCAGCCTTGTCCTAATGCAAGCACAGGACCCAGAGGAATGGGGACCCTGGGATCACACTGCTCCTCTTCTTGTGACTTCTGGTCTGCAGAAGGCAGACCATAACTTCATGTCTTAAGACAAGCCAGTGAGTGAAATGAAATGGAAATGGAACCCAAAGAGCAGAGTGATGTTGGGACACACTTGAGTGACATCTTCTGTATGTTTCCCTTCAGCTAGTGCCAGCCTGTAGGCTGATGCTGACATGCAATAGAATCGCAGGTGCTGTCAAGCTACCTGTACCCTCTTCCTAATCACCTTTGAGTGCTGAGAATGGCTGTGCCATCCTGTTCAGGCAACTGATGTTGCTGAGGAAGGACAATCAAAATATTTGGTTGATGAGGTCTAACAATTACCTACCACTCGATGAAGGGAGTACATTCCATAAATTTGCCTAATTAAAGGGAGCTGTGGATTAATCCCAGGGCTGGGAGTTAGCTCAGTTGGTAGAGCACTGCTCTGCACTCTCTGGGGTCCCAAGTTTGATTCTCAGCACTGCAAAAGTGGGAGAAGGACCTAGCAACCCATTCCCAAGGCAATCCTCAATTTTGCCCAATTTTCCTTTTTTTACTCCTGGTACCAGGAAACTGAATCCAGGACCTCTTGCATGCTTTATAAGCAGTACTACCTGAGCTGCACCCTCAGCACCTTTATTATTATTTTTATTTGCATCTTGAGACAGTGTCTTGATAAGTTATACAGGTTGCCTCTGGCCTTGAACTTGCAATTCTCCTGCCTCCATTTCCCAAATTGCTGGGATTATAGGTGTGCTCCACTGCATCTGGCTTGCCCGATTATTTTTGTTAGAAGCAAGAGGCCAGGTGCAGCCTACACTCAAAGGAAGCTGGACTCTCCTTCTAGAATCTGCACTCTGCCAGGCAACTTAGTATAAGTTCCTGGAGCTGTTTTCAGACAATCTTGCGTACGGTTCCAGTTTCCTTTCATTAAAACTTGAATTTATGCCTCCACGATCACATTTATAGTAAATGCAATGGAGTTGATTATTTTATGTAAAGGGAAGCCGCTGTTTGCCCATAAATACCACTTAAATGTCAGCCTAAGGGAGAAATATTTGTAATACTTTCATCCTTGGAATATCTTATAAAAAATAAAATGGTTAAAAATATGTCATGATAAATCATGCAGTTTGGAAAGTCAAAAATCTCTGCTGCTGCTTGGTTGGCATTTCTTTTGACAATTTCTGAAATGATGCTCAGATAATTTGCTTTTTTGCTCAATCTGGCTTGACAACTGGAAGATATTTTATAGTGGTCTTCTCTGAAAAGCTCTGTGCCCACTTCAATAGTTCCAAAATGAATAAGCTCGACTCTCAGATATGAATGATTCATTGGATCTTATCATCCTCATACTGGCTGTGTTGGCTCTTAACTCACTAATATAATGATTACTCAGGACTAAGTCCAGATGTTCCCCTGGGATAAGCAGGGCAGAGAGGACACAGGTGTGTGAAAGGATGAAGTCTTTTTTTTTAATAAAAAATGTACTTATGGCATATACTTTGACTGTGCTAAAGCATTTAAAGCAATGGTATAGACAGCTCTGTTCACTCCATATGCATGACTACATGTACTGGTATATATGCAATTGTGTCCCAGCATTATATAAGTAATAAATAAGATCTAGTCAGCAGGGTTGCCAGGATAGCCATAATTTAGAATGTGACTTTATATCTGTCTAAAATTTCAGAAAAGATTGAGAAGTTCTTGCTTCTACAAATTAATGGGAAAACTAAATGGTATTAAATAAAAAGTAGCAATCCTATTCCAGAGTGAGTGGCCTTTTATACTCACTGATTCTGGAGTGAGCCATTACTATAGATAGGGATCAGTGTCCTTGTTTTAATATTAACTATGTATGAAGGTTATCTCTTTAGTTTCTAGAAATTCTTATTTTATGCATAATTAAGTTTAATCTCCATTATGGTCACCATAAATTAAATATACATACACATACATATGTTAAAAATACTAGTAGTCAAGAAAAAGCCTTGCTTTGTGCCAGAATATTTAAAAAGCACTAAAATCCCAAGGCACCATCAGCCAGACAGTCACTCTGACAACAGAACAAAACATACAGCCATGCAATTCATATAAACACACACAGATGTGACACTGGAAATTCATTACTTTTCTAGTGGAATACTTTCTGTCTCAAATGTAATAACATTTATACAATCAAACAGATGTAGCTTTCATTTGTCTAAAGGCCACCAGATCTGGATCCTGGAAGAATTAGATAAGAGACAGCTCTTGTGTAAAAACTGTATGCTCTACACTGTCTTCAGAGCTCCTTATGCTGCTATAAAGGCATAAACAGAAGGTGAAAGTCAGATCTCTATCTACAGTTTAGACTTTCCTAAATGAAACTGTGTGTTTGCGGAGCAGGAAGCACGTGATGCTTCTTATCTCAGCTAAGTAACTCTCAAGACTGTGTATAGTGGATGGAGATTTTGGTAGTTGAGACATTTTAGATTCAAAGGAAGCCAAGCAAAGCCTGTCAGAAAAGATGGACTAATTTCTGAAATCTAGCAGAATCTCATTTAACAAAATATGTTGACCCTATTCTTAAAAGTGATATAAGTTCAATATTTAAAGTTTCACCTACCATTTCATTTAATACAAACCCATATATACATATATGTGTCCCACACATTAAGTTCTTCTTTTTCTAAGGGTCATAGTAGAGGTATCATTTATAATTGTGTGTGTGTGTGTGTGTGTGTGTGTGCATGTGTACCTGCTAGAGATTGAACACAAGAGGCCCAGTGCATGCTAAGCATATACTTTACCACTGGGCTATAATCTCAGTCCCTGTAAACTGCTGTTGTTGTTGTTAGGTGCCATTGAGTCAGTGTCCAACTCATAGTGACCCTACACACAATAGGTGAAACACTATAGT
>VMDO01009779.1:0-31881 GCA_007922755.1 Pedetes capensis
AAAAAAAAAAAAAAAAAAAAAAAAAAAAAAAAAAAAAAAAAAAAAAAAAAAAAAAAAAAAAAAAAAAAAAAAAAAAAAAAAAAAAAAAAAAAAAAAAAAAAAAAAAAAAAAAAAAAAAAAAAAAAAAAAAAAAAAAAAAAAAAAAAAAAAAAAAAAAAAAAAAAAAAAAAGAAAAAAAGAAAAAAGAAAAAAGAAAAAAAAGCAATAACTGTAGGACAGTATCAAAAGACATGAGTTATCTAGACGAGCAGGAGGAAGAAATTAAACAAAGCAGAGAAATACTTGCAGTAATAGTAGCTGGGAACATTCTCAAGTTAATTGCAGACAACAAACATAGATCTAAGAAATCTACAGAACTTCAAGCAAGATAAATGCTGCAAAAAGCACACCTAGATAGACTATATCCCAACTTCTTCAGAAAACTAAGACAGAGAAAATCTTGAGGACTGGGCCTGGTGATGTAGCTCAGTGGATGTACTTTAGCATATGGCTTTGGGTTCAACCCCAAGCATTGGAGGAGAGAGAAAACATGAATGAATGAGAATATGAATGAATAAGGATGAATCTTGAAAGAAGCCACAAGTACAGGCTTCTGGGCAGGACAGTCTTACCTATCAAGTAACAAAGGACTGAGATTCCATCTCATATCAGTCAGAATGGCTATTATCAAAAGACCAAAAAGTAAAATGTGCTAGTGAGAGTGTAGGGGAAAAGGAACAGTTATACATTATTGATGGGAATGTAAATTATCATAGGCAATACAGTCATACCACTCTGGTGTCCAATTTCACCAGATCTCAGAAGCTAAGCAAGGTCGAGCCTGGTTAGTCCTTGGATAGGAGACTGCCTGGGAATACTGGGTGATGTAGGCTTAGGAAAAGGACCTGCCAACTCACTCCCAAAACATCCAGCCATCAAAAACCCTATGAATAGCAGAGAGCATTGACAACAGTGCCTGGGATGGTAGAGTGTTAGGTAGTATTTCATTTGTTTGTACAAAGGGTTGCTAGGAGTCAGACCTGACTTGATAGCACCTAACAACAACAATAGAAATCAGTATGTAGGCTCCTCAAAACACTAAAATAGACCTACCATATGAGACAGCTATATCCTGTGTATATACCTGAAAGAAATGAAGTCAGCATACCTAAGAGATACCCAAAAGCCCATGTTTATTGCAGCACTAGTCACAATAGCCAAGCTATGAAATCAGCCTAAGTAACTACTGAAAGATGAGTGGATAAAGAGAATATGGTATGTACTCACAATGAAGTACTTTCATACATAAAGAACAAAATATCATTTTCAGGAACATGGATGGAACTAGAGGCCATGTTAAGTAAAATAAGCCAGATGCAGAAAAATAAGCAATGCATGTTTGCTATCATGTGGAAAGTAGAATTAAAAGAAAAAAAAATGACCTGAAGTAGTAAAAGGACTTCTGTGGAAAGGGAAGGATATCAGGAGGAGGGTAGAGAGAGGGAAGTGTAAAAGAAAGTAATCGGATAGTTAAATACAACCAGAGTGAACTATGTTCATGTATGGAAATATTACAGTGAAATCTAATATATACAAATAATATGCATTAATAGTTACAACAAAAAATCCACAATAGACTTATTGTCAAAAACCATGCAAGAAAAGAAGAGCAGAATTAAATATTTAAAGTGTTTAAAGTAAATTTCCAACCTAGTATTCTATTTCTAGCAAAATTACCCTTCAAAAGTAAAGGAGAAATAGACTTCCTCAGAACAACAAAAACTAAGGCAGTACATCTCCAACAAACCATCCCTGCAAGAAATGTTCACACAAGTTTTTTAGACAGAAAAAGTTGATATTCCAGGATATACATAAAGAATTATATAAGAGGAAAAATATATGAAAGCAAAATAAAACCTTTTCTTCTTTAAAATTGATTTAAAAAGATATCTTTAGTTAAAGCAATCATAGTAACACTATGCTGGGTGATTATAACATATGAATACGTGAAAGGAATCATGGTAATATCATAAAAGACACAATTGAAAATATCCTCTTTATATAGTAACTGTATCAAAGGTGAAGGGGTCTAGGGTAATTTGAAGATGGACTTAGATTAATTTTTAAAAAGTGTACTGTAAACCATAATGCAACCAATAATTTTTTTTTCTTTTTTGCAGTACTGGGGGTTGAACCCAGGGCCCCACACTTGCATGCTCTGCAAGTGCTGTGCCATTGAGCTGCACCCCCAGCCCATGTTTTTTACTTTTTGAGACAGGGTCTTACTAAATTACACAGACTGCCTCTGGTCTCAAACTTGCGATCCTCCTGCCTCTGCCTCTCGAGCCACTGGGATTACAGGTGTGCACCACCGCACCTGGCTAACCACTAAATTTTTAAAAAAGAAATCATTGATATTCTAAAAGGGATAAAATAGAGCCATAGAAAATGTTCAGTTAAAACCAGAAAAAGCAGAAAAGTGGAAGTGAGGAAAAAAAGAGCAAATGCAACAGAAAACAGTTATAAATAAAATTGATATTAATCCAACTATATCAACAATCATTTTAAATATGAATAATATAACTGGGTAAACAGTGATTCTCTTATTGACTTTACACAATTGTTGTTGTTGTTGTTGTTGTTGTTGTTGTTGTTGTTGGGTACCATCGAGTCATGTCCGACTCATAGCAACCCTCATAGGGTTTTCAATGGCTGACTGTTTCAATATTACCTCAAAAGTGGATTGCCACATCCTTCTCCCATTTTTACTGTGCTGGGAATTGAACTCTGGACCTCAGAGCCTACAGAGCAGCGCTCTACCAACCGAACTAAATCCCAGCCCCGACAGGATTTTTAGATGTGGTTATATGGGAAGCCTTACTATCTCTGCAACTTTTCTGCAAATTCAAAAATTATATTGCTTTATTTATTCTAAAGTAAAACAGGTTATTGGAAAAAATGAATCAAACTAAAACCATAGAATTCATCGTTTTAGATAGTTTTAAATATTCTTCCCAAAATGCAATGCATTAAATTCTAAGATATGAGTTTATGAGCAAATATAGATTTAAATACATTATTGTCTATAATTGCACTGTCCAATAAAACTTTCTGCCATCACTGAAATCTATACTTGTTCCATCCACTATGGTAGTCATTAACCACATGTAACTACTGAACAAACAAATGTGGCTAATGTGACCCAGCAACTAAATTTTTTACTTTATTTTATGCTAATTAATTTTCAATGGCACCTAACAACAATTTAAATAACTACATGTGTCATGTGGCTTAATACACTTTTATTGATTGATTGATTAGGGTACCTGAGGGTTAAGCCCAGGGCCTTGCATAACCTATGCTAGTGATCTACCACTGGGATACACCCCCAGCCCATCTTTTACCTTTTATCTTGAGATAAGATATCGCTAAATCACACAGGCTGCCTTTGGCCTCAAACCTGCCATCCCCCTGCCTCTGCCTCTGGAGTTGCTGGGATTACAGCCATGAGCCACCACACTGGGCCAACCCTTCACTTAAACAGGCAACTCACTCTTTAATCCAGTTCTAATATGAGTTTTTATAATTGGTTCTGAGATTTTCAGTGGAATCAAAAATTTCAAAAAAAATTTGTCAATCTTTACCAGATTATCTGTGAAATTATAATTTGCAATATAGTCTCAGAAGGGAAGTAAAAAAGATTAGTTCCAATTTTAGAAAAATCTGTTCCAAATTATAAATTTTTATTTTGTTAGCTACTCCTACTTTCATCTCAACAAGAATTATCTATGAACTAAATTGGGAATAGATTCCAGGCTATTAGTGAACATCTTTAAAGCTTCTACTGTGGCACTAGCTTTCAGTTAAAATAGAATCAGCTTAGAAACCAGCGACATGACATATTCCAAATTCTCACAAAAATATGTTTGAAGGCAGATACAAAGATTGCACACACAAGCTCTGAAAACTAGGACTGACTTCACTGAGGAATTTTCATTAGTTATCAGGCCAATGGAACTTGATTAAGAAACACAAACTTTGGTTTATATAAATTCAGCCTTAAGAAAAAGGGACAATGTGTCTGCCTAAAATACGGGGCCAACTCTATTAGTCCTCCAGATATCCTCTTTAACTTCACTAAAATGAGGTTGTTATTTACCTAAAAACTACCAAAATGTCCCTCTGCCTCAAATAAGTACTTACTGAGGTGGCCCCAATGGGTACTTATTTTTCTTCACTTATCAAGGCCCCAAATTTTTCAACAAAATTAGGCAGCAGAATCAAGGCGCTAGAGGTAGAATGCCATGCAACTGCTTGCACTGTCCTCAGGCAGAAAGGCTAACAGCAGAGGTAGAACCCAGGACACCTCTGGTGACACATGTTGGAGGGTCTCCTCTTCTTTCTTTTTTTTCTTTTCTTTTCTTTTCTTTTCTTTCCTTCTTTCTTTCTTTCTTTCTTTCCTTTTTCTTTCTTTTAATCTCCTTTATTTATAAATGTTGGTGGGGCACAGAGTAATAAGGCTTATGCAATTTGCATTATGCAACTATTATGTCAGTTTTGGTTACTCTTTTATGATCTTACATATTTCATAGACCCTTTTGATTAATATATAGTAAAAAGTATGCATTTTTTTATTATATTCCCCCTTATTTTCCCCATGTATATGTATTGTTGTGTCATCTATTTTGAGATGATTCTCATTCTTTATTCTTCCACATTGTTTCTCCTCCCCTTCCCCCTTTTTTCAACCTCCACTACCCTCCCCATAATACTAAACCCCTCCCTCCTCCTTTCTACTCTGATTTCATTTTCCCTTCTTAGATAAGCCTAGTTGATCATTCATATATATATTCTTCCTTTAAGTTAGATTTAGCTCCCATGTATGATTAAGAACATATGGGATTTCTCTTTTTGGACCAGGTTCATTTGCTTAAGATGATATTCTCCAGTTCCATTCATTTTGATACAAATGACATTATTTCATTCTTTTTTTATTGCTGAGTAATACTGCATTGTGTATATATACCATAACATTTTTTATCCATTCCTATGTTGATGGACATCTTGGTTGGTTTCATATCCTTGTGATTATGAAAAGATCTGCATTAAATATGGAAATGCAAGTATCTCTGTGGTATAAAGATTTATCTCCCATTGAGTATATTCCCAAGAGTGGTATGTTGTGTTGCTTGTTGTTAAGTGTTCTCAAGTCAATGTCTGACTCATATCGACCTTACATGCAACAGGCAAGACACTATTGTCAGTGCCTCTCTGCTATTCATATTCTCTGCTATTATGTTTTCAATGGCTGATTGCTTTTTGGGAGTGGGTTGCAGGGTCCTTCTCCAAAACCTACAGCAGCTGGTATTCCCAGGCAGTCTCCAATCCAAGGACTAACCAGACCCAACCCTGCTTAGCTTCTGAGATCTGACAGGTCAGACGCCACAGTGGTATGGCTGCAGGTCAGGGGTGGTATAGCTAGGTTATATGGCAGTTCTATTCTTAAGTTTTCTAAAGTATCTCCAGATTGAATTCCAAAGGGGCTGAACTAATTTACAGTCCCACCAGCAGTGTAAAAGGGGTCCTTTTTCTTCACATCCTTGCCAGCATTTATTTATTTTCTTGATCTTGGTCATTCTTACTGGAGTGAGATTGAATGTCAATGTTGTTTTGATCTGCATTCCCCTAATGGCTAGGGATATTGAGCATTTTTTCATCTTTCTTGGCCCTTCAAAATTCTTCATTTGAGAAGTCTGTTCATTTCCTTTGCCCCCTTATGTATTGGGTTATTCATTGTGTTGAAATTTTCTTCCTCAAGTTCTTTATATATTCTAGATATTAGTCCTCTGCCAGATGTGTAGGATGCAAAGATTTTCTCCCATTCAGTGGCCTCTCCCTTAACTCTATTGATTATTTCCTTTGCTTTACAGCTTTTCAATTTCATGTAATTTCATTTGTCAATTCTTGATGCCATATCCTGGATGAATGGAGGCTTGTTAAGAAAATACTTTCCTATGCCTCTTTGTTGGAGTATGTTTCTTAACTTTTCTTCTAATAAAGATTTTTGGTTTTATGCTGAGGTCTCTTACCCATTTCAAATTGACTTTCATGTAGATTGAGAGATACAAGTCTATTTTCAATTTTCTGAAAATAGAAATCCAATTTTCCCAGCACCATTTTTTAAGAGGTTACCTTTTCTCCATCTTGCATCCTTAGCCTTTTTGTCAAAGATCAGGTCGCTGTAATTGCATGGGTATATCTCTGGGTCTTCAATTCTGTTCCATGGGTCTTTAACCCTTTTTTTCCCCACTAACAAGCTGTTTTTGCCACTATACCCATGTAGTATAGTTTGAAGTCAGGTATGATGATTCACCCCTGCACTATTTTTAAGCTTAAGATTGTTTTGGCCACTTGTGTTTCTATATGAATTTTAGGATTACATTTTCTATTTCTACAAAGTCTGTAAGTGGAATTTTAATGAGGATTGAATTATATCTATAAATTCCTTTTGGTAGTATGGCCATTTCTACAATATTTATTCTCCTAAACCATGAGCAGGGTTCAAACCTTCTAGAATCCTCTGCAACTTCTTTATTATTTTAAAATTTTTCTTGTAGAGATCTTCAGAATCTTTGGTTAGATTGATTCTTACATATTGAAATTTTTGGCAGGCTATTTTGAATGAGATTGTTGCCTTAAGTTCCTTCTCTTTCTGCTCACTATTGGTGCAAAGGAGGGCTACTGATTTTTGAGTGTTAATTTTGTATTCTGCTAGTTTGCTGAAGAAGTTAATTAGCTCTGAAAGTTTTAAAGAGGAATTTTTGTGATCCTTTAGGTAAAGGTAAATGTCATCCATGAATACGGATAATTTGACCTCTTCTTTGCCTATCTGCATCACTTTGATTCCTTTCTCTGTCTGATTGTCCTGGCTAGGACTTCAATCACAATATTGAAAAAGAGAGAAGTAAGTGGACATCTTCATCTTGTTTCTGATCTTAGAGGAAATGGCTTCAATTTTTCCCTGTTTAATATGATATTGGTTGTATGTTTGTCATAGATGGCCTTTATGATGTTGAGGTATTTCCCTATTATACCCATCTTCTCCAGAATTTTTATCATGAAAGGACACTGCACTTTGTCAAAGGCCCTCTCAGCATCAATTGACATGATCATGTGACTTCTGTCTGCAAGTCTCTTGATATGTTGAATTACATTGGTTGATTTTCAGATGTTGAGCCAGCCTTGCATCTGTGGAATGAATCCTACTTGATTATGGTGTATAATCTTTTATATCTGTTGCTGAGTTCGGTTTGCCAGAACTTTCCTGAGGATTTTTGCATCAGTGTTCATCGGGGAAATTGGTCTATAATTTGCTTTCTTCAAAGTTTTCTTGCCCAGTTTTGGTATAAGGGTGACAGTGGTTTCGTAGAATGACTTTGGGAGTATTCCTTCCTTTTCTACTTTATGAAATAGCTTGAGAGGAATAGGTATTAATTCTTCTTTGAAGGTTTGATAGAATTCTGCTGTGAACCCATAGAGACCTGGGCTTTTCTTTCTTGAAAGACTTTTTATTACACTCTATTTCAGTGAATGTAATGGGTCCATTTAAATTGCTTATTACCTCCAGGCTTAATTTTGGTGATTCATATGTGTTAATGAACTTTTCCTTTTCTTCAGTATTTTTTTGAAAGTACACTTTCTCGAAGTATTCCATGATTATCTTCTGGATTTCATTGGATTTCATCCTCATCTCAAATATTTTTAATTTGTGATTTCTCTTTCTTTCTTTTGATGATATAGGTTGGGGTAGTATCTATTTTATTAATCTTGATGAGCCAGTTCTTAGACCTACTAATTCTTTGAATTATCTTTTTGGATTATAACTGAGATATACCTGCCTTAATATTAATAATTCCTGTCTGAGTGTTCATTATGGGTTTAGCCTGTTATTAGCCTTCTAGTGCCACCTTATGTGCCTTAAAATGTGTCACTAAGTTATTTAATTGGGCCTTCACTAACTTATTGAAGAAGACACTCACGGCTATGAACTTCCCTCTTAAAACTGCCTTTACTGTATCCATAAATTTTGATAGGACATATTTTCATATTCAATTGATTGCAGAAATTTTTAAATTTACTCTCCAATTTCTTTGGTGACCCTTTGGTCATTCAACAGTGTATTATAGGAATTTGTAATGTTTCTGAAATCTTTCTTGCTTTTGACTTCTAGCTTTATTCCATTGTGGTCTGATAAGGAACGGGATGATTCCTATTTTTTGGTATTTGTTGAGACCATTTTTGTGAACAAAAATGTGATATGTTTTAGACAAAGTTCCATCTGGTGCTGAGAAGAATGTGTATTCTGCCTCAGATGGATAGAATATTATGTAGATGTCTGTTGTAAGGTCCAGTTGGTCCACAGTGCTATTTAAATCCTTCATTTCTCTATTGACATTTTGCTTCAATGACATGTCTCATGGTAAAAGTTGGGTATTGAAATCTCCCATAATTATTGTGTCTGGCCCAATGTGTTCCTTTATCTTCAATAAAATTGTTTTATGAAGCCGGGTGCCCCTGTATTTGTTGATAAATATTAAGTGTCATTATGGGTTCTCGATTGACTTTTCCTTTTTCTAATATGTGGTGTCCTTCTTTGTCTCTTCTGATTAGTTTGGAACTGAAGACTAAGCTGTCCAAAATTAGCATCACCAATTCTGCTATTTTTTGGCTCCCACATGGTTGGTATATTGATTTCTAGCCTTTGATTTTCAGCCTTTTATGATCTTTATAAGTGAAGTGAGTCTCTTGAGTACCATGTATCATGTATTTATGTTTTTAATCCAATTGGCCAGTCTATACCTCTTGTTGGTGAGTTAAGACCATTTACATTGAGATTAATTATTGAGAGGTGCTTGTTATTCTGCAATTTGGTATTTATTTCTATTTTTTTTAAAAATTCATATTTAGCCTATTATTTTCTTAAGCTCATCTCATGTTTATTATTCATTCTTTTGATCTTATGTTTGGGGTTGTCTTACCTCTCCCATATGAGTGTTTCTTTGAGGATCCTCTGTAATGCTGGCTTGGTGGCCACAAATCATTTAAACAAGTCCATATCACAGAATGTCTTAAACTCATCTTCTATTTTAAAAGCTAGCTTCACTAAATAATGTAATCTTGGTTGGCAGTTATTCTTTTTCAGGACTTGAATGATGTCTAACCAAGTTTTCTTTGTAAAATTAAGGTTAAGAAATCAGCTGTTATTCTGATGGGTTTGCCTTTATGAGTTGGAATTTCTCTCTTGTAGCTTTTAGAATAGCTTCTTTCCTCTCTAGATTTAGCATTCCAATTATAATGTGTTGTGGAGAGGATCTATTCTGATCTACTCTATTTGGAGTTCTAAATGTTTTAGTTGCATAGATATCCACCTCTTGCCTTAGGCTTGGGAAGTTCTTGTCTAATATTCCTTTGAATAAATGTCCTAATCTTCTTGTGTTGTTCTTAGTGCCTTCATGAACCTCCTGAACTCATAGGTTTCATTTCTTCATTTTATCAAAGATCTTTTTAAAATATTGCTCATACTGTTTCATCTTTCTTTCTCTCTTGGCATCTAATTAAATAAGGTCCTCTACATTTTCTTCAGCTTCAGCTATCCTATTTTTAGCTTTGTCTAATCTGGATACTGACGATTCTATGGTAATACTGAGTTGATTAATTTTGCCTTGCATCTCAAGGACCTTTGCTTGATTCTTCTTCAGGATCTCAATTTCTCTGGAGAATTTTTCTTCCCAGGTAGATACCTTTTTGTCCAGTGAACCAATTGCTCTCATGGTGGTGTCTTTGAGGTTTGTCAACATATTTATAAGCAGGGTTTTGAATTCTCCATCAGGCATCTCCAAGAATTCATTACCCTATAATTACCCATTGAGGAGCTTTGGTCCATAAGATCTTCCCATCCAGCTTGACCTTTCATGTTTCATGTGTTTTTCTGCTGAGGTTTGCCCATTGCTTGGTCTAGGTACTATGTCTCACCTCCATGTGTAAAGAGTTCTCCCCTGATGTTCCCATTAGTTTCAGTGATGATGGGTCACTGGCACTTCTCTCTCCCTTACCTCTATAATTTGCAACTTCTGTGTCTGGTGTCTAGTTCCACTGCAGCCTGTGAATTCAGCACTGCCCCCTCAGTGTCTCCCCATCCTCTACATTCCCAGCCTGACAATCCCACCACAGCCTAAACCATGTGTCTTATGCTCCCTGGACCTGTGGCACTATTTCTCCATGTCACAAGCCCTCCCAGGCCCAAATGCACCTTATTCTGCACATGTTTTCTTAGGCTTAGAGATCCGGCAGCAGCAGCTGCTCTTCTCTGTCCCCTGAACTCACCACCTTTCAGATTTTCTCCCTGTGGCTCATGTGGTTCCAGTGGTTCCAGAGGCCATGGTGGTGGCTGTCTCTCCCTGGAAAATAAAAATAAAAATAAAAATAAAAATAAAAATAAAATAATAATAATAAATAACCACAGTCTCTGGGTCTGAGACCCTGCAGTAAGGTTCTGTTACCTGGTCTCCTCTCAGGAGAGTCCTGCAGACCTCTTCTTTGATTTTTTTTCTCTGCAGTACCTCTGCTTAGCTGCAGACCCTCCTGGAAGGGTCCGCCTTGCCTTCCACCAGCCGCATGCCATTAGGAAGGGCCCTGATCCACCTCTCTCCAGTCATGCACACTTGCAGGAAGCTCTCCCTTGCCTGCTACCCACAGCACATCATCAGGGACGGCCCCGCCACACCTCTCCTCAGTCATGTGCACTTCCAGGAAAATTTGTGATTTTTCAATGCTAAGATAGTGGGAAAATTCACAGAAACACCAAGTGTTCTGAAGAGACATGTCACACAACTCCAAAAGCAGGTCATGCCCCTCCATTGCTGGGGCATTTCTTGGCTTCTGACTATCCAGTGCCCTCCCCAACACTCCTGCACTCAGAGAAGAGCCCAGGGTGAGCCACATGATGTCTCTCTAGGAAGCAGATGTGATCCAGAAACGTTCTTCTATCATAATTTAGTCTGAGGTGATGAGGAAAGAAAGCACCTCCATGTGGCAGACATGATCAATGTCATTGAGAATGAAACCAGGACAGGGCATGTCTGTTAACCCACTTCAGAAAAGGATTGAATTGGTATCAAATGGAAAGTGCACTGGAAACATGGATAGTTCTAGATATGACCACAAACTCCATCAAAAAGCAGATGATCTGAAACTCACATAAAGGATAAGAGATAAATACTAAAACAATGGAAGTGTGACAGGTGTGGAGTCCAGTAAATGAAGAAACCTAATTGAGAATTATAGTTATTACCAAAAATGTACCAGAAAACATAGGCAATAGGCAATGGTCAGAGACATAAAGAAAACTATTCTAAGCCAATAAAAGATCTTATAATTTTGTATAAAAGGCCAACTATGTTGGAAATAAATCTCAATCAGTAAATCAAACATCTACATATTCTGTTAAGTTGTCCAACTAATAGGCAAACAAAAAAGGCTATAAGACTCTAGGTAGAGAAAGCAAGAAAAGTGGTTTTTCCACCAAGAAACAATATTAGGCTGGCCTGAGTTTTTTTTCTTTGCAATACTTACTGACCATAGAAAGGTAATTTTAGGTAGAAAGGAAAATAACCCTGCCAAGTTGTCATTCACATGGCAAGATAGTAAAAAGACATTTTCAACTAGAGGGTTCAGAAAACATAACACTATTATAACATTATCCTTCAAAAGATCAAAAACAGTTACATGATGCATTTCTTTTCTTTCCCTTTTCATATTCCCATCTCAAACTATAAAAAACCGTATTTCTACTTTAGCATAAAGTCTGCCCTCCTGGAGAGGCCAGAGGAGAGGGTGTCTTCTACCCTCTTCTCTATAATCAGGAAGGAGGTGCTGATCTTAAGTGGAAAGAGCCTGCACTTCTTTGGTCTTCTTTATTATAGAGACAATTGTTGTGTTTCAAACTCAAAAATGGGCTCTAGTAACTCTCTCTACTACCCTTCTCTGGTTCTGCTGTAATTTCCTGCTCAAGTAGATCATGTTCTCTTTTTCTGTTCTAAAGTAGTAAGACATAGGACCTCCAGGCTTGAAGAAAGTAGGCTTGCAATGCATCTTCTCTGCTTTCTGGGTGACACATCTTCAACAGTCTCAGTTTTAATACTATGATAGATGTGAGCATTGGCTCTGGACATCCATTGCACCTTCCTTCTAGAAAATACTCCTATAAAGTGGGAAATAGAAAACTAAAAAATTTAGTTCACTGATTCCTTTGCAGCTAAAGTTTTGATTTAGGTTTGATCAATCAAATACACCTGTAGGTTACTTGGAAATTCTACAGTGTTGCAAAATGTACTTTCTGTTATTTGTCACTGCTATTTCTGCGGGCAAGCACAGCCATGGGGCTCCTGCTTTATCTGAAGCATCATTAGGAGGCCAGTCCCTAGCTTCATGGCTTTTTACTTTACTTTTCTTTTTTTAAGGTAAACCATCATCTATTCTTATGCTGGCACATTTTGTAACAAATGGGGCATGGTAATATGGCCAGCAGCATAAGCAGCTTTCTGAACATGATAGGATGGCTTGAGAGCTGGAGGTTTCCTGAGTGTAGCAGAGGAAAGGTTCCCTAGGTAGCCCGGTTCTGGGCTGGAGCTTGGGGTTCACTCCTGTACATTCAACCATGAAACTGAGTCTTTAGCCTTCTGATGATTTTAAAAGCTGCTTAATATGCTATGATTTTGTTTTCCTGATTAAATTAGCAAAAGTAGATTTCTTTCCCTGCCACTGAATTCTCTGCAACTTAATATGAAACCTGTTGGAGCAGGCTAGTAGAATAAGCTCTCTCAAATAGCTAAAGACAGTTAACAACAGTGGGACCAAAATCTAAAACCCAGCATTATACAGCATTGTTATATATAAAGACTGGTAGGGAGCACTGTAATCAAGTAAGGATTATCTGCATAAAATTATTGTAAACATGATTACAAAATGGAATGAAAATCTCCTAAGCGTTACATAAAATATATGTCACATAAGAACTTATTTAACCATCCATATGGCCTAAAGTCTAAGATAAAACTAATACAGATCAGGAATTTGGAGCTCTAATGGGCTAGAATAAAGAGAGACATATAGGAATATCAAAAAGATACTATTTAGGCTTGCTAAATGTAGACTTTGCCTGCAGCCATAGCCCTGTGGCATCCGATCCCGTCAGATCTCGGAAGCTAAGCAGGGGCGGACCTGGTTAGTACCTGGATGGGAGACCGCCTGGGAACACCAGAAGCTGTAGGCTTGGGAGAAGGACCTGGCAAACCCTCCCAAAAATCAATCTGCCATTGAAAACCCGATGAACAGCAGAGAAGCACTGACAATAGTGTTTCCCCTGTTGTACAGAGGGTCGCTATGAGTCGGATACTGACTCGATGGCACCTAACAAAAAAAAAAAAATGTAGACTTTAAGTGTAAACAGAAAGTTACTTTTAAAAACAAAGTGAACCTCTACTTTGCTTCTCAATCACTGGAGGGAGGAGAAGAATCAGCAAATATGTATGGGCCATTTATAAAAGGACTTACAAATTAGGAAACAATAAGAGAAGGCTAACTACAAAATAACATCAGATGAAACAATTCTGATTACAAATGTGAGTAACGTAAATGTCCCACTTAAATGATAAAGACACTACTCACTGTTTACAAAAGAAAATGAAAACAGAATGATTGAAATGAGTTAAAAATAAAAACCTATAGAAAATATATCAATTTCAAGGCAAAAAATGAAAACAAAGACCACCGGGGGCAGTGATATTAATTTTAGGCAAAGCCATATTTAAGATATAAATTAATAAGTTGCAAAGAAATGATCGCTTAAAAATCTAATCTACAAAGCAGAGAAACACACTTTAATGTGATGAAAATAGGAAATAAAACTAACAAGTATCAAGAGAAATAGGGACAAAATTGTTTGGGAAGCTCATAACTTTAAGCTCTGGTAGGCTATATTGCTGTTCATATAGAACACAGATATATTACACAATGTGTGAAAGGAGAAAAATACTTGTTCCTTATAAAATAGGAATAAACTCTCTAAGAATACTCATCCCTTCCTCAATATGAATATTTTAAAAACATCTCTTTTTGAAAGAAAGTTGGCACCTTGTGTTAAATCATATTTTCAGGTATAAACACTTATGGGCATAGATATGAGTAACTTTTACCTTTTGAGTGTTTACTGTGTCCCAGGCACTATACCAGATGCTCTACATGCATTGATATATAATGATGGCACTAATAATGAGACATTAACATACAACAGCCTACAGCCATACCACTGTATGTGGTGCCCAATCTCTTCAGATTTTGAGAGCTAAACAGGGTTGGGCCTGATTAGTATTTGCCTGGGAGACCACCTCGGGACACCAGGTGCTGTAGGCTTGGGAGAAGGACCCAGCAACCCACTTCCCCAAAACAATCAGCCATTGAAAACCCTATAAAGAACAGAGAAGCATGACAATAGTGTTTCATTTGTTGTATGTAGGGTCACTCTGAGTCAGATACCAACCCGATGGCACCTAACAACAACACAGAACAATCACATGATATAATACGACATGGGGCTGGGGGCCATAGCTCACACCTGTAATCTCAGCACTCAGGAAGCTGAGACTGGATGATCACAAGCTCAAGTCCAGAGGTAGCCTGCACAACTTAGTAAGACCCTGTCTCAAGATAAAGCTGGCAGTGCAGGTCAGTGATGGAATGCTTGGAAAGTATGCACAAGGCCCTGGCTTCAACACCCCCAGAACTGAAAAACAAATTTAAAAAAAAGAAATATGTATGTGTGTATATGAAGTGGAACATCAAACTATATTAGAGTCAATGTAATTTTATATCTGTGTGTGCACATTCAAGCAGCATGACCAACATTTAGACAGAGAAAAAGTATCAAATAACACAAAGGGATCAAAATATTATCAGGATTACCTCTGAATAGCAAGATTACAGATGTTTTTATCTTGTTCCTATTTTTCTATTACTTTCAAACTTTACTTTTTTATTTGAAATTTTTAATGTATAATTTAATGTGTTTCATTCCAACACGCATTTCATTGTGACATTTCCATATATGCATTTTGTTGTACACTGCAGAGATACGTTCCCCCTTGCCCTCTTGGGCACTTCGGCTCCCCATCCCACCCCACCCCACCCCCCACCAATGACCTCTCTTCCATTTGCATGTCTTTTTGTGGTAATATTTTTCTATATATTCTTGGATCTCAACTATGTTTAAGATCGAAACTTTTTCTGTAGTGAACTATCTTTTTACATTGTCAGTACTATTACCCGAATTTTCTAGCCCATCCATGTCATTACCATTCTTTGGTATTATTGGTATAATTATATTTATTTCCAGAACTATTAAAGTTGGGCTGTTCACCCTGAGGTCACCCCCTACCCCATACCTCACTCTTCCTTGTTCCTCCTCTTGCCCTTCTCCTCTCCCAGGATTTCCTCCTTTTGCTAAATCCCTCCCTCCTTCTTTTGCACTCCCAAATTGTCCCTTCTCTGCAAAGTCGACTTTAGCTTTTTATTATGTTCTGACCTCTGCACAGGATTTTTTCCTTTATTTCTATAATTTACTTCTATTTCAATATCAAGAAAATGTGTCTAAAGATAACACACAATGAAAAAGTCTTTGAAATACACAGTTGTAGAAAATACCTCAAATTCATTTCATGAATTAAACTTCAACTTATTACAGCATGAAATAAGGCCATTTTCTTTCCTTTTTTAAAATTTCACTTTCTTAATTTGAAATAGCAACCAAATAAACTAATTAGAGATCCCTGCCATAGCAATTGGGCTGGGATTTAGCTCAGTTGGTAGAGCACTGCGCTGCAGTCTCTGAGGTCCCCAGTTCAATTCCCAGCACCACAAAAATGGGAGAAGGACCTGGCAATCCACTCCCAAGGCAATCCTGAAACAGTCAGCCATTGAAAACCCTATGAGGGTTGCTATGAGTTGGATACTGACTCGACAGCACCTAACAACAACAACAAAGCCATAGCAATATTGATGACAGAGCTTACTATAGCTAGCAAGGAACTGACTTGAGAAATCCTTTTAGCAAGTTATATTAAAGAAAAAGTAGCAGCTTAGCTGAGAATGTAATGAAACCAAAAGATCTCTGTGGTATTTGGCAGGTGTGTTCTTGTCATTCAAGCCATTATTTTTTATTATGGCATAAACAATTGCAATTTATTTAATAGGTCAGTCAGAAACACTATAGAAAAGAAGGTGTTTATGCATGTGAAAAAAGTTACCCAAACTACTTGAAACTAGTTATATTTTACTATATTTTAAAAACTACTATATTTTAAAAAGAAATTAGTTTACAATACAAAAATGAATTAGAGATTACTTGGAAAATACAAAACCCATGAGGCTTATGATGAGGTCAGCACACATGTCATATTCCAAAATAAAAATAACTATCAAAATTTTAAAATAATGGAAAGTGGGAATGTGCTGAGGAGGTAGGCCCCTCCAAACTGTTGTCATTTAACACTCATTCTTTCATCTCCTTTATGAGATTTGACAATTACTTATAAAGGCAACAAAAAGTACACAGATAAACAGTACACTAATAATAACACATACATGATTATGATTTGCTATTCACTATGTCAAGTTCAAACATCTGTTTGAATTTTTTATCAACTACATATTGTACATATTATTAGAATTGCCCTTTATGGATGAATTAACTAATGTTTAAATACTCCTTTTTAAAAAAAATTTCCCATGTAGAAATTGGTAAATGTAGTTCTTAAACTCTGGTAAATCTGACTCTAAACCATTTCCCTTAACTATTTTGGTGTGTTATATGAGTTATACGTCAGAAAATGTTTATATTGGAATACCCAATTAGGTATTAACATCAACTCTTCCTTAATGTGACTGCCTTTTGCACAACACTACAACTAATTTAAGTAAAAATTAATCATAAATTAAAATGTTAAGAGCAAATATGTTGGTGAAACTAGAAAATGCATTCCCAAACACTCATCTCTCTATTTTTCCAGGGTGGAATTGGCACAAAGAATTTTCATGAGAATTACAAAGTGGTAGTGTCAAATACTCCATGATTGCCTGAAGGTCATCGTGGTTAAAACAGGGATAGACTGACACAGAGTTGGCAGCAGATTCTTATTGGCCCTCACCTGCCTTCATTCCGTATACCCCTCTTCTTTTCAATAGCAGCCCCAAGCCAACTCCCACAGGCTTGGCAGTGGATGTAGAGTCCTTAGTTAACCAGAGTCCCTCAGACCTCTCCAAGAGCCTTCCTTCAGAATCTCATTGTGGCAGCTGATATCCTTGGTTTTTCATGTTAACTGGTTGAAGTTTTTTTCTCTGATCCTTCAGCTTCCTTTTTAGACTTTTTCTTTTCCAATTCCTCGCACAACTGTGTAAATTCTAATTCCTACAATAAAACCCTTGTCCCATAACTGATAGTGGTTCTGCTGTATGCCTGAACCCCAACGAATATAGCAAGTAAAACTGTTTAAATAAAATATAAACTTACCCAGATACTTTTAAATTAAATCTATTTCCAAGCTCAAAACAAAATATTCAAGATATAAATCTTAATAAACAATCTTTTGACCTAAGTAATAAGTAATGCTTATTAGGTTAGTAGAAACTCCAAGAAACTAAATTACAAGTCAGCCCTGATTTTTGTTTTTATGTTTCTCTGGACTCTGAGAAAAAGTATTTTTTTCATACTGGAATAAGGCACTACATTAGGTTTCCTCTTTCCACCTCTTCAAAGTAGCTATTATTATTAGAAGGGAGCATTAGTATAAATTCTTAGAGTAACACAATAGAAGGATTGGATTGAGTTTAAGCAGTCTCTCAATTCTGTGACCATCGTCTAGAAAAACTTCAGGAGAAAAGCAAGTTAAAACAAACCCTTTACCAGCTGCTACATGTGGGGTAGATCAATAACACTAACTGACAACTTTTCATATGAAATTCAAGCAGTCTGAAGTTTCCTTTTTCTATTCCCTGAATGTCTGTTCTCTCCACTTCAAAGGACTGTCAGCTGCAGAGCAAGGAGAGGTGGCTCATATACAACGGCACACTGCTTCTGTTTAAATTGTAACATGCAGCAGTTCTGGGGCTGCCAGGCAATGATAAAAGGGCACAGGGCTTTGATTGTTTATTCTTCAATAACAAAGGCAGAGAAGCATAAGAACAAGGGCAAGAGCATAGGAGGCAAGCGTGGTTGAGGTCCAACCACAGCTCAGCCATTTGTCCATCTTGTGTGTGTGACCTTGAGCAAATTATTTAACTTCTGATTTTCTCCTTTCCTTGTTTGTAAAATGGATATAATACTAATAATCATACTTTCTAGTTGTTGGGAGAATTAAATGAGTTACTCATTGTAAAGTACTTAGCCTTGATCTTGGCACTTTAAAATAACAGCTAGCATTTATCACATGCCACATACACAAAACACTCTATTTATCCATTCAACAAATATTTATTGATACCACTATGTACCAGGCACTGTTCTACACATTGTTCTAGGATATATCAGTGAAGAAAACAAAGATTCCTTCCTGGCTACTACATACTTTCCAGATAGCTATTAAGAATACAATATAATTAATAAGCTGAATGCATACAATGTAATAAATAATACTAGTGAAAATTAGATACCTCAAAGTTAATTGGTATGATAAAGGTTAGCCTAAAGTCCTTAAGGGCAGTTGGTCTCTGAGAACAGTTTAGGCATAATGATATAGTGAAGCCAACCAAGCAAGCTTCCAGAAATAACTATCCTACACTGGTGTTTTATGACACCACTTCACAGCTGAATTTCTTCTATCTGTAGATAAATGAAAGTGAAAACAATATGAAGACATTCTTCTGTTTTCTTCAATGCCAAAATGCTAATAATGTTCTTGTGATCTAAGGGAATGGAACAGACTTTCTTTGATCCTATAAAAGCTTTAGGACAGTCAAGACTCTCCCACACTTTCAAATTACCATGGTGGGCCATTTAGCAATATATTAAGGTTGTAGTGACTTGTGAAGCAGAGCTGAGATATTCACTCTCCATTCACTGGAATCTGCTTTTACACATACCATGATCAACAACCTTCTAAATCAGAAACAGGGTCTGCATCATTTAAAAGGAAACTCTCATTCATTCTTTTAAACTCTTGATGAACAGCTTAAAAAATAAAGAAGAAACCTTACTTGACAAAAACAATGGAACCGTGACTATCTTGTGGTTATAGGAAGAGAACACAAAGAGTACTGGTCAAGCCATCAGAGAAAAAATGCTGGGGATGTAACTTTATGGCAGAGTACTTGCTTAGCATATACAAGGCCCTAGGTTCAATCCCCAGCACTTAAAAAAGAAAAAAGGAAAGAAGGAAATAAGGAAGTAAGGAGGTAAGAAAAGAAAGAAAGAAAGAAAGAAAGAAAGAAAGAAAGAAAGAAAGAAAAAGAAAGGGAGGGAAAGGAAAGGAAAGAAAAGGAAAAGAGAGGAAGAAGGAAAGAGATAAAAACTACAATGAAATATGTATCACTTCACACTCATTAGGATGGTCATATTTTAAAGACCATTGAAAGGAGGAGTTCATGTGGATGTGGAGAAATTCGAACACTAAAACACAGCTGGCAGGAATTTAAATGGTACAGTCACTTTGAAAAACAGTCTGGCAGTTCCTCCAAAGATTAAACATGGAATTACCATGGATCCAAAAATTTCATTCCTAGGTATATAGCCAAAAGAAATGAAAATAGATCCACACCAAAACATATTCTCAGATGTCCACAGCATTGAAAAAAATAGAAATAACCCACATATTCATCAACTAGTGAAAGGATAAATAAAGTGAGGAATAACCAGACAATGGTATATTATTTGGCAATAAAAGGAGAAGGAAATACTTATATGTGTTATATCTTGGGTGAACTCTGAAAATATTATGCTAAGTGAAAGAAAAAAGTCACGAAAGACCATGTATTGTGATTCCATTTACATGAAGTGGTCTAGATAGGCAAATCTACAGAGACAAAGTAGATTAGTTGTCAGTGACTAGGAAGAAGGAAGAATAAGGAATGGTTGCTACTGAGTACAAGATTTTGAGAGGAAGCCATAAAATTTTTCTAAAATTAGATGGTGGTAACTCTGAATGTACTAAAAACTATTGAATTGTATGTCATATGAATAATACCTCATATCTCAATATGAACTGTGTGTCATATGGATAATATCTCCATAAAATAAAGCCATTTTAATAAAAGTATTGGGCACTGAGGCAGAATAAACTATTTTCACCCAAAGTATTTCCCTTTTCATCATTTTTCTGTATTTTCCTGTCTGGCATGAGTTCACAGACTTGGGGAAGACTTCTGTGTCCTCGAAATATCTCTTGCCCTTGTCCTGCTCCTGTTTTACTAGCTTGGGAAGTTACACATTAACTCTACATCTTTAGTTTGAGGCCTTGCTGCTAACAAATTTTCAAAATAGCTCAAGGAAAGATTTTCATTGAGCCTTATCAATCATGTGCTATTTAGTGCGCTCAACTTTGTCAGATCTTTTGCTGAGAGTGGCATTTTGTTGAGAGCAAACAGAATGAGGATAAACTGCCAAGGGATGCAGAAACAGAGTATTCTTATGCAACAAGGGCACAGAGACAAGTTTAGGGACATGCACATTTTCACCCTTTAATATTTTAAGAACATCAATCCTCCTGTTTACCTGTGCTCTCATTGCTTAATCTGTCTCCTCTTTTCTCTATTTTTTCATCTGCTGACCCTTATAATCTCTACATCCTGAAGAGCCTGATTTGAGAACCAAATATACCAAAAGCTATGATTATATAAAGCTATTACTCATGTCTATATTTCCTTTGCTTTTGATCCTATCTTCATTTCAATTTAAAATTTTCAAACTGCTTGATATATATGTTTTCCTCTTTATGGCATTGACAGTGAATATGTTTTGTTTGAATGATCAGTTCCAACTGATTGATAGCTATCTGAAAAGGACTCAAATGTCTCCGTTTCTCAAAAAGGCATTCTGTGCATCAGGGAAATGCAAATCAAAACTATATTAAGATACTATCTTACCCCAGTCAGATTGGCTACCACCAACAAACCAAACTACAGCAAATGCTGGCAAGGATGCAGGGAGAAAGGAACTCTTATGCACCACTGGTGGAAATGTAAGTTAGTGCAGGCATTATGGCAATCAATATAGAGATTCTTCAAAAAAAAAAACAAAGATAGAACTACCATATGATCCAGCTATATCACTCTTGGGTATATATATCCAAAGTAATGTAAGTCAACATACCATAGAGATACCTGGTTATCTATGTTTATTATGGAGCTATTCACAATAACTAAATTATGGAATCAACCTAGATGTCCATCAACAGAGGAGTGGATAAGGAAATTGTGGTATATATACACTATGCAGTTTTATTCAGCCATAAAGGAGGATGAAATTATGGCTTTTGCAGGAAAATGGATGGAGACAGAGATCATAATTTTAAGTGAAATAAGACATACTCAGAAAGACAAATAACACGTTTATCTCATATGTGGATGCTAGATTTATATACATATATATGCACATATATCCATTTAATATTTTAATATATATGTCATAATGGTAGAAGGTGGGCTATGTAGGGGCAAAAAGGAACTATAGAGGGGTGAGAGGACAATAACATAGGTGGGGGATAACAACAATGGGGGAAAGGAGGAGAACTATCACTCCCAAAAAACAATCAGCCTTTGAAAACCCCATGAGTAACAGAGAGGCACTAACAGTAGTGTTTTCATCTGTTGTACATAGGGTCACTATCAGTCAGACACTGACTGGATGACATCTAATAACAAATTTTAAATAAAGGCATTCTGTGGTCAATTAGCTATCTGCAGCGAGCATAGGGGAGAGTGGAGAATATGTTGGCCATCTTTAACTGTTGTCATTGCTTATGAAGTCCTTTGTTATTTAATATTTTCCTCTGCCTCATAATCAGGTATATATTTTACCTACACAGTAAGGAAACTTTCTTCATCGATACAAACCAGCATGGGATGGTTTGCTAGTAAGGTCATTAGCAATTAATTCTAACATTCTATAATCTATATAAACTATGCAATGCTATGACATTTCATCTCTCCACACTATCTTCATGACCTAAATCTTCAGGCCTCCATGAATAAGAAATAATTTTTAAAATAGGTGTGTGTGTATTTGACAAACTGTATTGTAGGTCCATTATTGGTTTCCTACCCAACCTCCATCCCCTCTCCCCTCCTTCCATCTTCCAAAAATAATTACAATGTGGTTCCATTATCCACCCTTCTCCATGAGTCCACGTGATTCCGGAGACAATGAGACCAATACAAGCCAAAGGATTGAAGTTGATTTGGCTGAAGTCAACAGTAAGAGTCCTATTCCTCTACCTGGGATTTGTTTAAGCCAAAAATGAGAAAGGTTCTGGACTGAAGGGAGGAGGTATCTGGGAAAGTCTCCTCCTACTTTTTAGATTCACAGAAATAGATACTCTCTTCTTTCTTTGGATATTGTTTTTTATGAATACTATACCCAGAACTACAATAGTTTTCATGCTGCGAGTCTGAGAAAAAGGTACACTCACAGAGAGGGTGAAAGAGACAATGACAGAAGCAAAGCGAGAGTCATGACAACTTGTGCCTGGAATTTGCCAACTTCCCTCATCACTGGACTTTGTAAGAAACATAATATTCTTAAACACACCTGATCCCAGTTTACAATATTTCATCCTAATTGATATATTCTAAACTATAGCTATAACTATGTGTTTGACAATGCATACATAAACATTAATTATAATACATTTATTTAACAGGTATGTACATAATTTCAACTAGACTTTATAAAAAATTCTATAAGGTAGCTATTTTATAAGAATTATCATCTTTGATTAAAACATAAAGTAACTGAGCTGTAGATACGACATCCCACAGTTGGTTATTGGCATTATTCATTCACTTATTTCTTTATGCCCTTTGGCCTGGATCTAAGAGTGGCATTATTAAGCAACACAATTAATTGCTGCATCCAAGAAAAACCAAGTGCATTCTTTGTGCTATACATTGATCTCAGGATTCCTGGCACAGCTGAAGAAACCCTGCTACCTTAGAGCTTTTAGTTTGTAGAGAAGAAATGTATAGAAAACTATTGAGAGAAAATGTTACCTACAATTAAACTATAATCTCCTGTGAAAGAAGCTGTCTAAGAGTATCTAACAGCAAGCAAAAGAAATAAAAGGAATACAAATAGGGAATGAAGAAGTTACCCCCATTTTGCAGATGGTATGATCCTATACTTAAAAGAGCCTAAAGACTCCACCAGAAAACTCTTTGATCTGATCAGTGCCTTTGGCAAAATATCAGGATACAAAATACATTTTCAAAAATCAGTAGCATTTCTATATACCAACAATAAACAGGATGAGAAAGAAATCAAAACAACAATCCCATTCACAGTGGTCTTAAAAAGAATAAACTATCTAGGGATAAATCTAAGCAAGGAATTGAAAGATCTATACAATGAAAACTTCAAAACACTAAAGAAAGAAATTGAAGAAAACACTTTGTTGTTCTTGTTGTAAAATACTAGAAAATGAAAAGACCTCCCTTTCTCATAGATCAGCAGAATTAATACTGTGAAAATGGCTATCTTACCAAAAGTGGTTTATAGATTCAATGCAATCCCCATCAAAATTCCAAAGACATACTTCACAGAAATAGAAAAAAAAAAACTAAAATTCATATGGAAGCACAAAAGACCCTGAATAGTCAAAGCAATTCTGCGCAGAAAGACCAATGAAGAAGGCATCACAACAACTGACACCAAATTACACTACAGGATCATAGTAAAAAAAAAACAGCATGGTACTAGCACAAAAACAGACATGAAGATCGATGGAATAGATTAGAGGACTCAAAAATAAACCCCACATAGCTACAGTAACCTGATTTTTTTTACTAAGGTGCCAAAAATATACATTGGATAAAAGATAGCCTCTTCAAAAAAAATGGTACTGGGAAAACTGGATATACCACATGTAGAGAATAAAAGTAATCCCTATTTCTCAACCTGTATAAAAATCAATTCAAAATGGATCAAAGAATTTAATGTAAAACCAGAAACTTTAAAACTACTAGAAGGGAATGTAGGGAACCCACTTCAACACATAGGCATGGGAGAAAACTTTCTTAAAAGGACTCCAATAGCCTAGTAAATAGTATCAATAATTAACAAATGAAATTATATGAAATTCAAAAACTCCTTCCTAGAAAAGGAAACAATCAATAAAGAGAGAGTCCACAGAATGGGAGAAAATCTTTGCCAACTATATATCTGACAGGGGATTTGTATCTAGGATAGATAAAGAATTCAAAAAATTAAATCCTCAAAATTAAATAACCCAATCAATAAGTGGGCAATGGAACTGAAGAGATAGTTTTCAAAAGAAGAAATATAAATGGTCAATAAATATATGAAAAAATGTTCAACATCCTTAGCTTTCAGAGAAATGCAAATTGAAACTACACTTAGATTCCATCTCCCTCCAGTCAGAATGGCTAACGTCAACAAAACAAATAAAAAATGCTGAGGGGATATTGGGGAAAAGGAACCCCTATACACTGCTAATGGGACTGTAAACTGGTACAGCCATTATGGAAATCAGTATGGAGGTTCCTCAGAAAACTAAAAATAGAACTACTATATGACTCAGCTCTACCACTCTTGGGCATATACTCAAAGGAATCTAAGTCGTCATACCACAGAGACACCTGCACTTCCATGTTCATTGCAGCACTGTTCATAATAGCCAAGATTTGGAATCAGCCTAGACGTCCACCAATAATGAATAGTTTTTTTTAAATGTGCTATATATAAACACAATATAGTATCATTCAGCTATAAAGAAAAATGAAATTGTGTCATTTGCAGGGAAATGGATGGAATTGGAGATTATTATTTTAAGCAAAATAAGTCAGACTCAGAAAGATAAATGTCATGTTTTCACTCATATGAGGAAGCTAGATTTATCTCTGAAAGGGGTGTGTGTGTGTGTGTGTGTGTGTGTGTGTGTGTGTGTAAGATTGGAAAGTACAAGTGGATGTATCTAGGGGTGGGGAGAAGATTAATGGAAGAGGGTGGAACCAATATTGGGTGGGCGATGAGGGAGAGAACAAGCATAAAGTATGGAACAACTGTATGAAAATTCCCTAATGACACTCATTATACTATATGCTAATTAAATAACAATTTTAAGATATAAAACATATGAAAAGGTAAATAAAAAGAGTCTCTAACAGAACATGAAAGTGTAAGCCAATCTGAACCAAATCACCAGAGTGGCTTTCCCCATGGAGCTGAAGACAGGAAGGGATTTGTGGGATGAGTAGAACAGATTGGGAGGAAAACATTTTAGGGAGACAGAACAGTACATGCACATCTGCAAGACCCTAACACAGTGCCTTCAGGGTGCCTTCAGGAGCCAAGAGAAGGATGTTGTGTAGAAACATGATGTTCATGGGGATGTGGATGTACAAAATACAAGGTGACATAGGCCAGAAATGTTATGAAGCCATTGAAGTATTTTAATTAGAAAGTAATGGGATTGGATTTATATTTATTAAAACTTGGATGTTAAATTAAAGACAGAAGAAATGAATGGGCAGATGAGATTATTGAAGACTACATAAGAGATAACAGTGGCTTAGACATTTTATCCTAAATGTTTTACCACACAAATCCTCCCTGCACTCCAAAGCCCTATCCTGGCAATAGCATGCTTCCCAAACCTTTGTAAGATTGCCTTTCAGTTGGAGATAATGGACTGGAGTCACAGAAAGGCATTCTCCTGAAGACTGTCACAAAAGTGGATGCCTAAATTACAAATCATACTGTGCCAGTGCTGAGCATTTCTTGTTATAAAATTTTTTCTTTTTTAAAAAAATTTTACTGGTAATTTTTTATATGCAACTCACTGAAAATTTGTTTTTCATGAGATAGTTATAGAGTTTTGTCATGCCCCACACTTGTGTCATGGGTCCCTTAGGCTTAAGTCTAAGACTGACCTTGTGGAGCAACAAAATTTATTTTTGTTTCATCCAAGATCAACCAGTTGCAAGTGCATATCTAAGCAACTAAACGGACTAAATTTCTATAAAGACAGGATTATTAAATATAGTCCTCCCTCTTGGGGACTGGTTCCAGAATGCTACCTGCAATAAACAAATCTGAAAATATTCAAATTCCTTATATAAAATTGCATGGTATTTGCATAAATGCACATCTTTCCGTGTACTTTATTTCATTCTAGAGCATCTCATTTAGAATATTTAATATAATGTAAGTAGTATGTAAATAGTTGTTATACTGTATTGTTTAGGAAATAATGAAAAAGGAGGGGAAGCCTGCACATGTTCAACACAGACACAATTCCCCACACCCCTCCAAATATTCTCAATTCAAGGTTGGCTGAATCCTCCAAAGGGGTGGAACCTAGGATAGTAGATGACTTACTATAAAATATGGTTAAGTGTTGAGCAACAATTGTCACAAGCAACAGCCTAGTTTTAGAATACCAGACCTTCAGACCTCCTTTTTGTTAATAATTATATGATATTTTGTTTATTGTGGTTTCTCAGTTTTGAGTATTTTGTTCTGTGATGCTGGGAATGGAACCCACAGCCACACACATGCTAGGTAAGCACATATTAGGGAAATGCTCTACTACTTAGCCTCATAAATCCCCATCCCTCGGATTTAGTTTTATATTAAGAATATTGTTAGTTTGCCACAAAACAGTATTGGGCATCAGGGAGGGAAAGAAATGAGACACATCTCTATAGCAGGCAAAGTATGGCAAAGTAGACCCATGTGGACTTTCAAAGACCTCCACTGATGTATTCCTGGCAGGGATGGAAGAGTTCCAGAGAGCTGCCAAGTCTTAGGTGACAATGTTCTCAATACTCAAGGTAATTTGTTAAATAAGTAAAAAGGTAGGATTTCACTCAATAAAAATTTTAAATGCAAGTAAAAAAAAGTCATCACCACTATCATCACAAATAAAAATATACTTAAAATTATTTTATGCAAGTATGCTTGTAGAAAATCAGAAATAGCAGTCAAAATATGCTACAAGTTATAAAGAGGATCAGAACTCTGTACCTCTTTCTCATGCATAAGAAGTTACTATATGATTAATGGAAAAATTGCCTGCAGCCATACCACTGTGGCATCCGATCCTATCAGATCTCAGAAGCTAAGTAGTGTCAGACCTGGTTAGTACTTGGATGGGAGACTGCCTAGGAACACCAGGTGCTCTAGGCTTGGGAGAAGGACCTGGCAACCCACTCCCATAAAACAATCTACCATTGAAAACCTTATGAATAACTAAGAAGCACTGACAATAGTGTTTTACCTGTTGTACACAGGGTCACTATGAGTTGGTGTCTGACTGGATGTAATAACAATAATCAAAAATTATTACTAATTGCCCTAGAATGCACCCTAATATTAAAGGCACAATTTAATACAAATATGAATAACTGCTACAGGTATCAATTCAGTTTTTTTTATAACTAAGTTTTTGACCACAAATTAAAGGTCAACCCCTTCTTGTCTACAAAGCTCAAGTTGCAATTTCATGTTGTTGTGAAGACATGTTTCTAAAAAGTATAAGGTAATAATGAAATATCTATGCTTTAATCTTGCCTACTTCTTCAGAGAAACATTAACATAGTAAATCAAATTTGCAATTACCAAGAAGGACATGGCTTGTATTGTAAAAGGAATTTATTAAATTCCCCATCTATCTTTTTCTTTTTTAAAGATAGACAATGTTTTTAAATGACCTCCTACTGGCCACATTCCATAACATAGGGACTGGAGTGGATCTCAAAAGGTATAACCAAAAGTAGCTTAAAAACCATTCAACTTACTATACTTCAGGTGCAGAATCCTGTGCCAGATCTTCAAAGCTAAGCTCACCCAGTTAAAGGTAGAAGCCTCTAGGCTTCTGAGGCCAATTCTTATGTATTCCATGATGTTACTGATGAGAGAAACAAATTAGGAAGATTATCAAGAATTCCCACCATGAAGACTAGAAGAAATTCACTAGATTAAGAACATATTAAGAATAGGGTACAATGGCTTAAAGAAGTTTTAAAGGAAAAAAACCTAAAATCTCAATAAGAATTAAAAGTGAAAATAATCAAGAGATGAGGTTTGAGGTGAGAAGTCTCTGTGAAAATTGAATTTTTCTTTTAATTTAAAAAAGGAATACAGGGCTTGGTGTGTAGCTCAGTGGCAGAGCACCTGCCTGGTATGCACAAGGTCCTAGGTTCAATCCCCAGCATCACACAGGGGAATAAAATAATACAAATGATGTAACAATTATTTAAATGTGAATTTTAAAATGGAAAACAGAGAATTATGTGGGTGTAAGGTTTAGATACAGAATTAAGGATTTGAAAATTCAACACCAATTATAAAAGGAGAAAGATAAAATCCCTGAAACAATGAAAAACATGCTTGATAATTTGAAAAAATGTAAAACAAGAAAAATTAAAAATTAAAAGAGCAGAAATAAAATATTAGAAATACTATAATAATCAGCATCAAGCAATAATTAAGCATTAAGTGCTTTCTATGGGGTGAATGCCTACAGCCGTAGCCCTATGGCATCCAATCCCATCAGATTTCAGAAGCTAAGCAGGGTCGGCCTGCTTACTGCTTGGATGGGAGACCGCCCTGGGAACACTAGGTGCTGTAAGCTTGGATGGGAGAAGGACCTGGCAACCCACTCTCAAAAATCAAACAGCCATTGAAAACCCTATGAATAGCAGAGATGCACTGACAGTAGTGTTTCACCTGTTATACACAGGATCACTATGAGTTGGATACCGACTTGAAGGCACCTAACAACAAACATGGTGTGAATTAAAGTTTCTATTGCTTCCTTATCTACTGATAATTTCAACTTTAGGAATATTACTTCAAGTAACTTTTTGCTTATTACCTTGTCTCATTTATAAAATGACAATGATGGCAAGTCCTCAGATAACTCTTACAAGGCTCAAATGAGTTAATTTTTATAAGGAGCTTAGAGGAGTGGGCAGCCAAGACTCAGTAGGATGAGAAACACACTCTACTTCTTAGCAAGTGAGTGGCAAAGTCACATTGTAAAAGAGCAAGTAGGTTAAAAGATCTAACCATCTTTGGAAACAATCCGCTGTAGCAAGAATAGATAAGAAATGTGTAGCAGTGTTACCAGACACGGCGTGAGACAGAGTAACAGGAAGACAAGGGAAGAAATAGATAACTTTTTATGTACTTAAAAGATTTTGAGCCAAATAAACTTCTAAAGAAGCTTTTTTTTTTAAGTACAACAAATACTAATTAAATGAACAAATTTTCAGTGGGTTCATTGGCTCCATTTTTTTTAATGCTCCCTAATCTCCAAGCCCATGCAAAACTTCACTCCAACCTGCAGGTTTACATTTCCCAGTATGATGACTGAAATCCCACCAAGATATTCTCATATGTTTAATCTCTCGGAGCCATGTCCCAGTTCAACTATCAAGACCACAGTGTGTGCTCATCATACAAGACTGAGTTACTTTTTATATGTTGTAAATTGGGATGAAAACTTGGATGGAATTTTTAGTTATCTTCTTTATAAAATAATTCATATATTATTTATAAAATGTACATGTTATTAAAATATCTACATACATAATTGGGCTTGGATTTAGCTCAGTTGGTAGGGCACTGCTCTGCAGTCTTCGAGGTCGAGTTGGATTCCCAGCACCATAAAAATGGGAGAAGGACATGGCAATCCACTCCCAAGGCAATCCAGAAACAGTCATTGAAAACCCTATAAGGGTCACTAAGAGTCAGACCTGACTCGACAGCACCTACCAACAACAACAACATACATACATAAATATATTCTACAAGAAACTTATTGCCACCATAGGTTATTAATATCTTTGACAATTGATGCCTATCTACCCTTTGCTTAGGTAAAACTTTGAAAAGAGCCATTTTTTTAATTTAAGGAGCTCCTAACACATGCCCCCATGGGTCTGTCAGCTTGTCATGCTGTGGGGGCTTGTGTGTTGCTGTGATGCTGTAAGCTATGCCACTGTTATTTCAGATACCAGCAGGGCCAATCATAATGGACAAGTTTCAGTGGAGCTTCTAGAGTAAGACAGACTAAAGAGATGGACACAGTAGCCCACTCCCAAAACAATTAGCCATTGAAAACCCTATGAATAGTACAAAGGCACTGTCAAATATAGTGCCAGAAAATGATACACGTAGGCTGGAAGGCATTCAAGAAAACACTGGGGAAGTGTTGCCTCCTCAAAGTAGAGTTGACCTTAATGATAGGAACAGAGTAAAGCCCCTGGGACCTCTATTTGCTGATGTGGCATGACTCAAAATGAGAAGAAAGACAGTTGACTGCAACAATGGGCTCAAACATAAAAAGATCATTTGCATGGCAGAGTGTATGGGTAGTGTTGTACATAGGGTCACTATGAGTCAGACCCAACTCAATGGCACCTAAAAACAACAAACATAGAGTTCATGGTTATAACTATGAAGACTTCAGGACAATTCTGGTAACCCTCTGCCTCCAAAACCTATGAAATGAAACTTCATATATAAAAATCAAAACAGCTCTCACATTCCTTTCTGGGAAATAGAATAGGTGAACCCCACTATTACTCCCCAGACAGTAATAATTTCTGTCTTCCCAAAGCTACTTAATCCTTTTCAGTTCAAAAGCCAAGGCTCCTGGAGAGTGGACAGAGCTCATTCTGTCATTGTCTTTTCCAGTCCTGCTTCCCAACAACCGCTACTGACCCCAGTGCATAATGAGATCATACAGGTTTTGATATCCAGACCTCTGAGCCATTTGTGTATCAGTGTGCATGTGCACAGGCACATCAGAAATCTTCTCAATAAGCCTGCTAAGTTTGCCTAAGTAAACAAGTAGAGAAGTCAGGCTGAATAGGCTGCTGTTACATAGCAGAGTCTATCACAGGAAAAAACAGAGTTTGCAATTACAGGTACAGAAAGGTGTGATGCTCATCCTATCATAAAGGAGTCAAGGCTGACATTCCTATAACAAAAGACAGGTTAACAAGAGAAAGGCATACAAAATTAATCATAGTTTTATGTGACACAAGAGTGTTCAGAAATGAAGTTTCAAAGGCCCCATTTATTTTTATTCATAGGTTTGATGAAGGATGGACAGCCCTATAGGAATGTGATTAAACAAAAATGATGTGACCTGGTGGTAATAGAGGGAGCAGGGGAAAGCCAGCAAGGCCTGTGTGCTCAGATTCTTCCTAGCCTCTGTGTAGCTTTCCTTTCTCCTGGAGGCATGGCAGGACCCCTTTTGGAAAGAGGATCTTATGATCTACTGACACACAAGGGAGATCAGAGAATTTCTAATTTTGTTTTCATTTTGCATTAGTAATTTTTTAGTGGACAACTTAATGAGTTTCATGACATTTCCATACATGCATATCCTTGTACATTGCTCACATTCACCCCTCCCATCCTGTGATCCCCCTTCTCTCCACCAATGGCCCCTCTTCTGCTTGCATGTCTTGTTTATGTATGTATAGATATGTGTATATACATATATATACATATATATGTACATACACATACATATATATGTATATGTATACACACATATATATGTGGTTGTTGTTAGGTGCCATCAGTCATGTCTGATGCATAGTGAC
>VMDO01009779.1:31981-75344 GCA_007922755.1 Pedetes capensis
TGTGTGTGTGTGTGTGTGTGTGTGTGTGTGTGTGTGTGTGTGTGTGTTTGTTATCAGATGTCATGGAGTGAATTCCGACTCATAGTGACTCTATATATAGCAGAATGAAAAACTCCCCACCATGCCCAGCACTATTGTCTGTGCTTCTCTGCTATTCATAGGGCTTTCAATGGCTGACTTTTTGAGGAGTGGGTTGCCAGGTCCTTCACACACACACACACACACACACACACACACGCACACACACACATACACATCCAGATTTTGCCTTTGAGAGGAAAAGACAGAATTCCTTTATAGACAACTCATATACAGAAAGATAGAGGAAACTTAGGATAATATTTCTAGACTTTCTGACTGGTTTTAAAGGCAGTTGTCATTCCTATGACTATCCTTGGAGATGAGAAATTATAGTTTCTATGGCTCACTTTGGAGGAAAAGAGAACCAAGAAATAAGAGAGCAGGCTGTGCATGATGGTGCACACCTCTAATCTTAGTGCTTGAGAGATTCAGGAGAATCATGAGTTTGAAGCCAGCCTGGATTATACAACAAGACCCTGTCTATCAAAAAAAAAAAAAAAGATAAGAAGACATGAGGGAAAGAATTTGTTTGCTTCAGAGTAATCAGCATGCCAAAGTGTCATACTTTGGGGTTCCAATTTCTGAGCCCAACACAACAAAACCCTTTGCCTTTTAATGAAATTTGAGTTCATACATGTACATTCTTGAGGCAAGTGATATCATGTTTTCCTTCCTTAAGAACATAAAGAATTTTGTACATTAAATGTCAATATAAACCTTCCGATTAAAGTAGCCTCCAAAAATACATACCATGTTGACTATTATGAGGAGGAAAAGTATTCTGAGTTTTTTAAATAAATTATTAAGGGTGTTCTCTCAACCTAAAGATGTGAGGAGAAGTCATGAATATATGCAAAATATGACCATTCACTAAGGAAAATGATTTCTATCTGTTATGTAAGAAATGTCATGCTTTACGCTGTGGTCACATCCTCTACAGCCGAGCTATTATCCCTCCCATAGTCTCTCTCCTTTTGAATATGTTTCTTTAAAAGCAATCTCATGTGCCTGATATCATGTGCTTAATCAACAACTGCATTGTATAATAATTTCCTCATATTTTCTGATCAGTGCATTTTGACCATGATAAACACTGTATCCAGTATTCAGATGCAACAACCAGTAGTGTCACCATCTTTACACCACCTCCCAAACTAATCAAAATGTTTAATGGCTGTTTAGATACATTTGGATGCAAGATCCTAGTGTCTCAATAACCTCACAAAGTAATTTCTCCAGTTTACTTTTCTTTTATTTTTTAAAATAATTCTCTCCACATTAAAACAAAAAAAAAATCCATCAAATGTTCCAGAAAAAGAGTTATGTTACCAACTATTCATTGGATCTAAATAATATGCTTCTATTATCCTTCCCACCTTGAAAACACTCTTTAATAAACCCGAGGAAAAAACAAATAGATTGACTAGGAAAAAGGTCATGCCTTGTCTGTTGTAATACAATCTGATCAACCAAAGTGATTGATTTCTTAAAAGAATCCATATCTATGGCTCTTATAGACATTCTGCCATTATGCAGGCATCTACAATGTAGCTTGTACTTTCAGGGCCATTTAGACCTTAAAGAGACTAAAAGAATCCCAGTGGTTCTTTTAGGAAGTCTAGGAAGTTCAGTAGTCTCATAGTATTTTGTTTGTTCTGTTAGTTTTGTTTTTTGGTTTTGTTTTGTTCTCTTTGTGGAGTACAATTTCAAAAAAAAACAAAAAACAAAAAACAAAAAAAAACCCTCCAAAAATGGAAGTGTTAAATAACAATAGTCTAATAATGCTACATAGTTTTGCATATCTCCAATGCATTTACTTCTATCCGGAAGTAAGTTCAAGGAATATTTTCGCTACAATAGTCACCCCTCCACACACTGAAAATATGTAGTACCAAAAGCTAAATACACTTGGCCTTTGACCCACTCAAAACAGCCAATTCGAAGTAACCACTGGCTGTATTTGCCTGATTAGTACAAAGACAGAGGCCATTCTATGACTTCTCTCCACTCTCAGTGCAGTTTTTCTTCTGCCCCACACCAGATTCTTCATTCTCTGACCCAAGATACACAGAAATGTAAGATCCCCAATATTGTCCTAAAATCAGTGAAAGAAATAAGCACTAAGCTTGTACCACGAATTTTCCTTGTTCATCTTCCTCCTCCAAGAGCAGTAATTTGCTCATACTGTGCTATACATTTTTGCCCATCTATCTTGCTCTGACCTTTTTAATAACCATCACCCGTCACGACCATTATTACTACCACTATCACTACCAGCAATTACTTAACATGGCAAACCTAAAATTCAGTCCAAAGCAAAAACCTTCATTTGACCTATTAATTTAAATTATCTCTTTGGATAATTCAGTCCTTGCTTGTAAAACTCCAATAAATTATAAAAGTTCAATTTTATCCATCCCCTCCTGCTCTTCAATGTGGCAACAAGAGGGGGGTGGTAATGAAGAAGTGAATAACAGCAAAGTACATGATAGAATTGTATGAAAAAATGTCACAAAGAAACCCATTATGTTATACACAAATTAAAATATTTTAAAAGATGGCATCAGGAGAATAAGGAGGGAGTTCACACACAAGGTAGCAGAGGTTGGGATAAGGGATTTGAATCTACAGATTTTCTCTGCAAAGCAACTATTGCGGTCTTTTTTGCACTACTCAGGTCAATATTTTGGTCATATTTCTTTTTCTATTTTTGGTGGGAGGGATGCCTTGCTAGCTCTTAAAACTGAAGCCCTTGAATTTACCCACTTGCCTCTAGTCTAACAGTACCAGAGTACTCTTGCCTCATGTCTGCATGTGCCACTAGCCCTCTGCACCTCCACATCTCCTCCTGGGATGCAGGCATTTCCAGAGCCTGTTACTATCTAGACTATCTGCAATTGGCATAGAGCAAACCCAATGTGATCAAAACACAATTTTTATTTTTATTCCCCAGTCTTTAAACATTTTTGGATTTTTTTTTTTTAATCTTTTCCTCCCTCTACAGGTAGGTTGCCTGCGGCCATAGCCCTGTGGCATCCGATCCCCTCAGATCTCTGATGCTAAGCAGGGTTTGGACTTATTAGTACTTGGACAGGAGACCACCTGGGAACACCAATACTGTAGGCTTGGGAGAAGGACCCAACAACTCACTCCTAAAAAATCAATCCACCACTGAAAGTCCTATGAATAGCAAAGAAGTATTGACAATAGTGCTTTTCCTGTTGTACATAGGGTCACTATGAGTCAGATACCAACTCAACCGTACCTAACAACAGGTAGGTATAAGATTTTTTCACACTTACAAGCAATCTTTCAGTTGTTACAATTTTTAAAACTAAGTTGGTAAATTAAGCTAGTTCATTTGATGGTGAAAACTCAAAATACGACTTTACACAGTACCTCCTCTCCTCCCCCTTGCTTTGGCCTAGGCTGGCATTTGCAGTGGACGAGGAGGGGCAGGGTCCCCCTTTACTTACACTAGGTTCAATTCAACTTCTTTTCTTCTATAAGCTTGTTAAGCAGGGTTTAGAATTTCTCAAGATTGGCCCCACAGGGAGAAGGAATTTAGGGAGAGGATATGGACAGTGGCAGGTACCATTTTTGTCTGATGAGGGGGCCTTTCTGGGGAAAGTGTTTAACACTGACTCCTCCTGCCAGGGGCTTTTATAAGCTTGTTGGACATTGCCTGGAAACTTCCATTTGTGCCCCACTGACAAATAGACAACTGCCCTTCCCAAGCTGCTGGCTTTTACAGTAAATCCTACGATTCTCCCACCTCTGTGCAAGAGTTCTCTTCTCCATGACCCAGTGTGGGAAACACTCACACATCCTTTGTCCCAGAAAATTCTAGGAGTGTTATCCACTTCTCACTCTGCCACCTCTACCCTCTTACAGGCATAAGCCAGGCACAGTCCTCCATGTTACCCAAGTGCAGGGAATTCACTTCAATTTTGAGCAACCCCTCTGAAGCCTCCTCCCAAACTGAACTTGATGTGAAGGGGATGGAAATACTACCACCACCCTCCACACACACATAAACATCCTTTCCCCATTTTCAACAATATCCCCATGTTCCATTTTACTACCTTTTAATATTCTTTATGTGAATAAGGGATCTCATACAGGAAGGGCCCTGGAGGAGTGGGATCCAGTGTTTTCCATTTCTTTTGCAAATTCTGTACCTAATAATCTAGCACCTCACTTTGGAATTTCATATACACTAATTTTTACTGATGTGAGGCCTCAAGCTTGAATTTTACTTCTTATTACAGATCTACCTGTCCTTCACTATGACTTATACTATCCCATTTCTGTTATGCTCTGCTACGGGATTGAGCTAATGGCTACTTTTCTCCTAAGCAACTGCAATCTTGTCCTCACAGGTCCAGGGAAGCTGGCCAATATCTGTGGGCTGCTTTCCATAACTATTTGCCTAGACCAAAATACCTCTCTTCTATATCAAAGTTTAATGGGAGGAAGGGAATTAGATACCCTATTAATAGATTTTCCCACTCCCTCTGCCTACAAGGCAGCAGGATCAGAAAGCATGCCTTTCCTCTAGTCCTCTTCCTCACTGTTTTCTTATTATAACCTCACTAAATCTGCCAGATTTGTCACCTGGGAACAAAGTCACATTACTTCTTCCAGAAATATTTCAATGAGAAGGTCTATTGAAGCAAATGTCCTCTATTGCATGTATCAGTGCTGTCATGGCCTGAAATTCTGCCTTTTAGGTTTTTTCTCTCTCTTATCTTTCTAATTGCTGTAGTAAGAAATCTGATCACCTCCGTAGTTATACTCAACTCTCATTTATTACTGAAATCAGTGCTTGGGGGCTAAATCCAGGGCTTCGTACATACTTTGCAAGTGCTCTACCACTGGGCTGCCCCTCATGCCATTTTTAAAAATTATTTATCTTGAAACAGAGTCTCACTAAGTTACACAAGCTGCCTGTGGCCTCCAACTTGCAATCTCCTGCCTTGGGCTCCTGAGTTGCTGGGATTACAGGCATGTGCTGCCATCCCCAGCCACATGGTGAGGTTTTAAAAGTCTGATTCCTAGCCATCTCCACCTCTCCCACTTCCTGCACACATATCATTGAATAAAAATTGCTGAGTGTAGAGCTAGTGATCTCATTCCCTATTCACCATGGTTTTGATAGTCAACAGTGCTTGGAAACCATTACTTTTATTATTAATACTGAAAAATCTCTACAAAGACTAAAAACTACAAACAAAGATGAAAGATAAGAATTCTTTGTAAGACTTTTACTTTTAATTTCTTCCATATATCCAGCAATTTCTAGAACATGGGGATTAATAGACATTTCTAAAGTTTGACTACCGATCAATAGTCAATATAAGCCTCTCCATTAAGCCTTAATTTTAGGAAAGTCAAGCAAATGCTCCTATTGCACAATACTTTCATAACAATAATTTGAATTGATTTTTTGGAAAACATTTTATTGTCTTACCTACATCTGTTAGAAGGTCACAGAAAGCAGTAATAGATTTTGATACAATATTTTAATGCTAAAGGAATAAAAGCTAAATAGCACTTTGGCAAATAAAAATGATGTGATTCTCACTACAGGAGAACTTAAAATCTTCTTGCTGTTCAAAGGATATATAACATGGGAATGGAATATATCTAACATTTTTAATGCTAAGTCTCATAAGTTTGAAAGAAGAAAATGTTGTTATCAGGATTCTTGAGGATGAGAGTCTTCATTATATGTATTCCCAAATATACTCACTCACTTTACAAGATTGCACAAAAGGAGATTTAGGATAAAAATTTTAACAAACTTCTATCTTAAAAAGTTACATCTCCTGGTGGTAGTCTTTTTGGTACAAATAAACTGGAATAATTCAGATAAATCTCCAAAACTCCTAAATCATAATCTGAAGGTGGTTTTGCCATCAATTGTTCAAGCAAATAACATCAGGGAGAGGCTCTTTGGTGTCTTTATTACATATAGCCACTGATTCTACCAGGGTCTATACTTCAAAAGTTATAAGGCAAATATAAAATATTTAGAGAAAACAGAGAAACCAAACTGTTTCATATTTATCTCTGGATTAGAGGAAGCTATGGCTATCTTTCCCCCAAATCAATATGTTGTATCCTAAGGTTTTAAGAATGGGAGAAGGATGTGGCAATCCACTCCTGAAGCAATCCTAAAATAATCAGCCATTGAAAACCCTATGAGGGTCGCTATGAGTCAGACCCGACTTGATGGCACTTAACAACAATAACAAGGTTTTAAGAAAGTACCTACAAAGAAATTCTAATTCTATAACTATGTAGAATAGTGATTTCCAAATTTGTGTAAGAAGCAAACATTTTTTGGTATCTAAAATCACGAAGTATCAGATACTTGTTTAGATGTTCTTACTCTCCAAAATAACACAATGTCTTTTTTTGAACCCACTTTTCATGAACTGGTTTTCTAAGATCCATTGCATTAAGGAATATTTCATTCCTCCCACAGCCTCAGAATATTTGTAGTTGTATCTTCATTAGAACCTTCTTGTAGCTCACAAGCTCAGTTCTAGGGAGTACACAAGGGAATTCATATGAGGGGACAAAAATTACTAACATTTTTATTCAGTTCATCCTTAAAAATGAAAATTAAGCTTTACTAGTTCTCTAGGGGCTGGGATTTAGCTCAGTGGGTAGAGCGCTGCGCTGCAGTCTCTGAGGCCCCGAGTTCAATTCCCAGCACCACAAAAATGGGAGAAGGGCTTGGCAATCCACTCCCAAGGCAATCCTGAAGCACTCAGCCATTGAAAACCCTATGAGGGTTGCTATGAGTTGGATACCGACTCGATGGCACCTAACAACAACAACAAGTTCTCTAGCATTTAAAATTCAGATGAAAACTCATAACTTCATCCATTGATGTATCATCATCACACATAGGAGATGAGGTATCTTGAGGGAGAACAGTTATAAGTGCTGCCTCAACTATTTGCCTGCAATGGAGTAAACAACTTGGACTTGAACTAGTTATGTAGATGTATGGATTGTTTTCTAAACTTGGCTAAAGAACTCTTGTCAACTGGCCAAGTAGTTTAAAAATACTCCTGCAAAGGCTATAGACTAAAGATTATACTAATTATGTAAACATGAGTGGAAAATAAATGGCAAAAATGGTGTTTCATTTTATATGAAAATTTTCTTATAAAATGCAAATAATAATAGTTTGGCTTCCAAAAATAATTGAATGTATTAATAAGATTATTTAAAATGCGCCAGGCACTGTGGCACATGCCTGTAATCCCAGCAACTCGGGAAGCATAGGCAGGAGGATCGCAAATTCGAGACTAGAGACAGTCTGCATAATTTAGTGAGACCCTGTCTCAAAAAGTAAAAAAGTGGGCTGGGGGTGCAGCTCAGTGGCACAGCACTTGCAAAGCATGCAAACGCGAGGCCCTGGGTTCAACCCCCAGTACCAAAAAAAAAAAAAAAAAAGATTATTGAAAATATGAATTTACATTTTCTGTGGTTATCAATTACCTATGTCCTCTTTGCAGTGTCATAAACTATTAATAAATAATACTCTCATTGAGTGGTAAGATATTTAAATTTTATTTATTTTTATCTAATTTAAAATTACCTTACATGTATTAATGTATATGTTAGTATAATGATAAACATATTTAATATGTAAGTAAATATACGTAGTTGCCTGCAGCTGTAGCCCTGTGGCATCTGATCCCGTCAGATCTTGGAAGCTAAGCAGGGTCGGGCCTTGTTAGTACCTGGATGGGAGACGGCCTGGGAACGCCAGAAGCTGTAGGCTTGGGAGAAGGACTTGGCAACCCCCTCCCAAAAATCAATCTGCCATTGAAAACCCTATGAACAGCAGAGAAGTACTGACAATAGTGTTTCCCCTGTTGTACAGAGGGTCGCTATGAGTCGGATACCGACTCCACGGCACCTAACAACAACAACAATACACATAAATATATTTGAGTAATGCATGCTAAAAGTATTTTACCAAAGGGTGCATTAATGAAATAATTTATAGACCATTGACCTAAAAAATGGCAGAAAGAAGAGATATTGTAGAAACTATCAAGTAACTCACAAATAAAGTATATACTATTAGGATATGTTTTCTTGTTTTCATACTTACTTTAATACAAGTGTGCCTTATGCTTTGAGAAGACACACAAAGCAAATAATAAAATCCCACTCTGAAGAACTGGCTTAGAGAGAGCTTAAAAGTTCTAAATATCTCTATTGTCTTCCTTTGTTCAAAACATTTCTTCTTTGTCTAGTTTAGCCTAAATAGGAACTGCTCTTGAGAGCTAAGAAAAATAGCAACTTGAGTTGCAATACAATGAGGTTCTCCTGTCTGTTTCTGGCTTAAGGAAAGCCAGAGCTATTTAATCCCAGGTTAATTAAAATACTCACTGAGAAGGGTTGGGGATGCAGCTCAGTGGCAGAACACATGCAGAGCATGTAGGAAGCCCTGGGTTTGATCTTCAGCCCTGCCTGCTCACCCCTTAAAAAAAAGTCCTAAAGAAATAAGGACATAGTGAATGGAAAATATCTGTGCACCAGTTTTACTAACCATGCTTGAAATTATGGCCCTACCAGCAGCGCCTGGAGAGAGGTGAGATTTCACTGAGATCAGTACCTCTGGTGAGGATTCGGCTGGTTGATAGCTGTGAGCAGAAAAGGAGAGAGAAATTTCTCCATGGTTAAGTTAAACATGATGTGGCTCAAAGACCAAACACTATAATTCTAGAAACAGCAAAATCTCCCTGCTGTTATAATAAAATCCAGAAACAAGACACCTGTGAGCCACTTACCAACCAATCAAATGTCTCATTCTTTTATAGAAGCTTAAATATTCTCAGTGAGTTGACCTTAACATTTTACTATGAGTTTTCCTAAGGGTAAATCTTTAGTAGAAATAATTTGATTGAAGATTCCTCCTTCAAGGATGGCAAAAAGCCGAAGAGAACTTCTCTAGTATATGAAAGCTATCCTTTCTTGTCTCCTATAATTTTAGAAGGTATTTTAAAGATGTTCCTGGGATCAGACTTTATGTGCAACATGTCATGAGAGAGTGAATATTTATGATCAAACTGCTCTTCTAAAATGTATCATAAAATCTGGTTTACAGTGAATGTTCTTCAGACCATTAGTTACCATAATTCTCCAGTCCTTTTCTTAGCTATTTTATTAATAGTGTACAATCCTCATTAATACTGTTACTTCTTAAAAACAGACCTATCCACAAGAATCCAGATTATCCTCCTTTTGCCTATTTTACATTATTGCGTGTTCGGTACCCTAAAGTCAGGTCCAACTCATAGCAACCTTCATAGGGTTTTCAATGGCTGATTGGGGATTGCATTGGGAATGGATTACCATGTCCTTTTCCTGTTTTTTGTGATGCTGGGGAACAAACCCAGGTTCTCAGAGGGTGAAGAGCAGCACTGTACCAACTGAGCTGAAGCCTAGCCCTGCCTATTTTATAAGATGTCCATGTTGTTGTTGTTAGGTGCCAAAAAGTCAGTGTCTGACTCATGGTGACCGTATATACAGTAGGCAAAACACTATTGTCAGTGCTTCTCTACTACTCCTAGGGGTTTCAATGACTATTGTTTTTTGGGAATGGTTTGCTGGGTCTGTCTCCCAAGCCCACAGCACCTGGTATTCCCAGGCAGTCTCCCATCCAAGTACTAACCAGGCCCAACACTGCTTAGCTTCTGAGATTTGACAGGATCGGACACCACAGTGCTACCGCTGCAGGCAAGATATCCATAAATAGCACCAAACCCATCTGCCTGAATGTTTGAGGGTCCTCCCTCCTAGAAAAAGAAACAAGGAACTCAGTGGCCTCTGCTGGACTTTTCCATTATCAGAATTTAGTATGCTTCAAGACAGTCTAGAGTTATTATTCACTCGGTTGAAATTAAAGAAATTAATCTCCCAGTAACTTGCTATGCAGAAGGAAATTCACATTCAAGAGTAGAGAGTGGGTGAAAGAAGAAAACCCCAGAAACAGAAGAAAAGTCTTTTCCCTTTTTCATTATTATTTTTGAAGTCAATGTCACCTCATAAAGTCTACTTAGTAAAACTGACAGCAGTGGGTATATTTTGCCTTCAGGCTCCAACTTGTGCTATCCAGAGGAAACAGGGCACCTTCTAGAGGTCTCTCTTCCTGCTTCCTCCCTGAAGCCCAGTGGGGAGGGCTCAGGGCAGTTCAGCTGAACCAGATTGCTTATGTGATGAGGATGGACAGCAGGGGACAGTGAAACCATTCTGCAGAGTAGATGGCAAATAATCAAAGAGAAGACAGATAGCAGGAACTTCAAGGACTCGAGGGACACACCATCCAAAGCAGAGTGACATTGATATCAACATCTAGGAAATGACAGAGGCAGATAAATTGCTCAGGCAAGAAAAAAAGAAATGGGATGACCCAGTTTAAGCAAAAAGTAATTTGCTAATCACAAAGCAAGGAAATAACACAATAGGCTCCTCTCTCCACTCATACACAGCAGGTGTAGCCATTATCCAGATAGAGCAGGAGACAGAAAAGGAGATCAGCTCAAATGTGACTGGTCCTCCAACCACAGAGGGCTGCTTCCAAACAAGAGCTCACCCCAAAGAAAAATTGGCAGCCAGTGCCACCTGCAGAGGAAAGATATATCTTCTGCAGGCACCAGCTCTCTAGAGCTGACAGGCTGATATATTCTGCTGAATAAATTGAAAAACTTTCAAGTGGTCTAAAAAAAGGTAGGCTGAAGTAGACTGCACTGCAGGGATCCAATCAAGTTAAGAATGTCAGGAGCCTGTGGCAACACCAGGAAAAAAAGGCTCACAGACTCTGAGTTAAGTGCAAATGAGAAAAATATCACCGTGGGTTTTGTTTCTTTGTGAATACTTGGATATGTGTATGGGGGGTATTGTATGTTGTGATTTTTAAAAAGATACAAAATGGTTCTTTTCACATATGGAAAAAAGCAGGCACAGAATGTATTTTTTACTGGGACACAAAGAAGGGTGTTGCTTTCTCTTGGGATTTTTTCCTTAGGCTTTTTAACTCTACTTGGAACTGATTTCCTGTTTCTTCAGGCTCTGCTCAAGCCCTGCCCTCCACCAATCTGTTTGGAATAAATCTAACCCTGATTGATAGGACCTCTCCCTCAGCTGGTCTTTTACTCGTTGCTTGAACCATTCGATGTGAAGCTTAAATACTGTCTTCCGTTTTCCTAATTGCTTCCTATGAGTAATTTTACCTCCCATAAACAAGACTGCAAAGTCCTTGAGAGCAGGGCTTGTGTCCTTTGTGTATACTCTCCCCTCAGCCAGGCCATGATATACACATCCTGTCACCTCATTTAAGGAGGGAGGGGAAAGCTTCCTAACCCAAAGATCTCTCCCCACCCCGTAGTGTCTATTTTCTTTAAAGCAATGAATTTGTTCATGTTGGTTAAGAAATTGGTTCAGTTACAGTGCTAATGATTCCTAGGATGATTTGCACATTAAGTCATGCCATAGTGATGTACAATGTAACAGTCTGAGATTTCAAGACTTGGCTTTGACTCCCAACTCCATCATTTCCTGATGATGTGATCTCAGAAATTTATCCACATCTCTATGAAGTTTGTGCCTGCTGTGGTACCACTGTGGCATCAGAGCCCATCAGATCTCGAAGCTAAGCAGGGTTGGGCCTGGTTAGTACTTGGATGGGAGACCACCTGCTAACACCAGGTGCCATAGGCTTGGGAGAAGGACCTGGCAACCCCCTCCCAAAAAACAACCAGCCATTGAAAGCCCTATGAATAGCAGAGAAGAGCTAACAATAGTGTTGCACTTATCGTATGTAGGGTCACTTCATGTGTCAGACACCGATTCAAGGACACCTAGCAAAAACAACAACTATGAAGTTTGCTTATCTATAAAATGAGGAAATAACATTCTACTGATGATTATACAACAACTAAAAGAAAAATGCATGTAAGAGTCAGCTCATAATAAGTACTTAATATATATTTGCTTTTTAAAACAAAGCAATCAGCCGGGCTCAGTAGCTCATGCCTGTAATCCCAACAACTAAGGAGGTAGGAGCAGAAGGATCATGAATTGGAGGCCATAAATAGCCTGTATAACTTAGTAAGACCTTGTCTCAAGAAAAATAATATTTTTTAATGGGCTGGAAGTGCAGCGCACTGGTAGAGCAGCTGTAAAGTATATGTGAGGCCCTAGGTTTAACCCCTAAGTACCACAGAAAATAAAAGCAATCTTAATGATAAATACTGAGAGATAAACTGTGAAGAGGCTGAGATTTAACCCTACTTGCAAGCTAAGCCTGCTGCACTTTCATGGATGCTGGCAGAAGGCACTAGACTACTTAATCAGAGGCAATGGGCTTTGTCACATCACAGCAAATAGCGTGAGCTTTATGTTTACATCAGCTCCACTCATCCCCCAAGTCCCACAAGATTTGGGTCACAGCTCCAGTCCTCTAAGCCTGGGAAGAGTTTAGCATCTTTTATAATGAGCTACAAACAAACTTTCCCAACATTTTCTCTGGAAAGAAATAGTATACTTATTATACTACACAGTAATCATGCCTGCCTTCTGTTCCAGAGAGATACTATGCCTTCCAGGGCTATTTGCTATAGAAACATCTTATAAAAACTGTGCAGAACAAAGGCTGTCAGTGCTTCTGTTCTCAGTATGTGCAAGAAACAAGCAATCCATGGAGAATTGCCTCCTACAAAACTTCGTCCTTACTAGCAAGAACCTTTCAATCTACAGGAAGACAAGAAAGTAAATTTTTAAATTAATAGATAGAAGCCAGGTATGGTGATGCCTGTAGTCCCACTCAGTCTGGAGGCTGAGACAGGAAGATGGCTTGACCCCAGGAGTCTGGGGGAAGCCTGGGCAACACAGTGAGACCCTGTCTCAAAAGAAAGAAATAATTGACACATAGGGAAACATGTATTATTCAAAAACTCATTGAATATAATAAAAGCATACAATTTAAAAAATACCACAGCTATAAAGGATAGTTGGGAGAAGGACATGGCAATCCACTTCCAAAGCAATCCACAATCCTGAAAACCCTGTGAGGGTCTCTATGAGTTGGATACAACTCAATGGCACCTAATAACAAACAACATAAAGGATAGTGGAGCTATATATTTACTGACATGGAAAATGTTAATGTTATATTGTTTGTTGGAGAAAGTTAAAAATAAGAATAGTATGCTACAATTAATATTTGCAAATAAATAATTTGCATGGGATAAATTGTCAACGATGATTTTATTTATATAAGATGCTAAATTTATAACACATAATATATATAAATACTGTCCTGGAGAAGTATAAAGTCTATCCTTATACTTAAGAGCTTATACAGAAGAAGTTATCTAAAAATCACAAGGAATCCAGGCAGACTTCCTAGAGGAGGTGGTAAGTCAATGGAATTTCAATGAAACATTAAAAATGGAAAGAGAATTTGGGACAAGGTACAGATGTGAACACACTAAACTTGGAATAGTATGATGGATCCATGAAACATTATGAACTGTCCATAAAACTGTATGCTGTTGTAAATAAAAGATGAAAAAATAGTACAGGGTGAGGTTAAAAAGGTAGATTGGGGTTAGGTAAAAGCAGCAGCAGATCATGTGCATTAAAAGGTCAGGAGGCAGTAGAAGATACCAAAGACAAGCTTGGCTTATTCAGACCTCTGCCAGAGCCTACCCTACTAAGAGAGCGGGGCTCAGTGCTGTCCCAATGCTGCCATTGGCCAAAAGAGATGGACTTAGAATCTCTCCAGCAGCCTCCATCCCTGAGCTACATTTGTCCACCTGATGCAGAACAACAGCTCCACCTGGATTGCCCCCTGGTATGTCACACTCATTGCGTCCAAAATTATATGCATCCTCCTTTCTTCCCCCACTTACCTTCTCTTCCTCCTATGTTTCTGTTTTAGGGATGACCACCACCATTCCCTCTGCCACCCACACCAAAACCCAAGGATCCTTCTGAAGGTCTCCTGCATTCCCTTCACCACCACCCCTCCCCTCACCTCACCCCACACACAGTCCAGGCAAACATTTCCTTTGCTCTCTGTCCACCACCACTGCTTCCTCATACTGTTTGAATGCCTGCAGTAGCCTCCCACCAGGTCCCTCATCCTCCCTTCTGAATCCCTGCCATCTATTCCACAATGTTTCTGGAGTATTAGCACTATTCTGATCTATTCACTTCTCCCTTAAGAATCCTTCAATGGCTCCCCAATACCTATAAGGCAATGGCCACATTCTTTATCAAGGCATGCATGCACCTTCAGGATCTGCTTCTCTGACCTTGCCTTCACTGCCACCCTTCCCACTCCACTGCCCTGAACTGCTCAGCTGCAGAGGTGCCACAGAATAGAGCAAGTTCTTTCACTGCCTTTAGTCTTCTCCTAGGCTGTGGCCTCTGCCCAGAAAGTCCTGTCTTCTGTGACTCCCTCAGTCCCCCAGTCCTTTCCTTAGCCGCTTGAGAAACTATTCTTCATCTCTTAAGAACCAGATGAAGGAACGGCCCTTCAGGAAGCTTCTCCTGAGCAGTTATATGCTTCTTCCTGAGCAAGTACCTAGTGCCACAATCAGCAAGAACAGATACTTTACAAATACAGCAGCTGACACTTGGGTTTAACTATTTGTTTATTCTAATTCATATTAATTCATTCATTCACTCATTCCCTCCTTCTCCCTCCCTTTCTCTCCTTCCCTCCTCCCTCCCGCTCCCTCTTCCCCCACCCCCACCCCCAGTTTCCCCCCAGTACTGGGGAGTTGAATTCCATCCCCTTTATAATTTCTTATTTTCAGACAAGGTCTCACTAAGTTGTTCAGGCTGCCTCTATCCTTGAACTTTCGATCCTCCTTCCTCTCAGCCTTTTGAGTCACTGCGATTAGGGGCATCACCACTCCCCCCAGCCTGTATCTCTCTTTAATGTAAATCTTCATTAGACTGTGAAACCTTTGAAGGCAGGAACAATATCTTCTTTGCATTTTTAATGCTCACATGTAATAGATATATCATGAAAGCTGAGTAAATAATTGACTGGCTTGGATAGGTGTGTTGATTAATGGTTTCTGGTTACTTGCCTATATTAGCACTACTAAACTGCTAAAAGAAATTTTCCAATAGAAGAGACATTCAAAACAAAAATATACTTTCTTAGTTGTTGCTCACATAGGCCCTTAATCTCTTCTTTATAGACATACCCACAAACACACACAAGAAATTGTTTTAAAGGGCAAGTCTTTAAAAATATGCTTAGTATTCACCAAAGCCACTAATCCTAATAAAACTTTAAGGAATATTTAGGTATAAATAATCCCATTTACTAAGTGCTTACCATGAGCCTTGTGTATCTTATAAATGGCAGTGTCCTGTGAACTGGGCATTATCCCCATTTTATAGATGGAGAACTAGAGTTCTCCTTAGAGTACATTAGGACACATGACTAGGAAAAAGAATCTGGAACCAAGGATCTGACTTAAAACTAGTGCTGTGATACACCTCCAGAATCAAGTCATCAAAATTACATCAGACCAAACACATATATAGGATGTGACTTTCTCTAATAATTATGCATACAGTATTCATATTTTCCTCAGCCTATTAAAGGCAGGATTAACCAACAGCTCCACCATGAGTAGAGCAGGAAAGCAACTGCAGAACAGGTCAATACGGAAAGCCATCTTCATACCACACACAGTTTACACTGCCCCATTTATGGTTTGCTTAAAAAAAGACAAGTTTGCCAACAACAATCTGTAATTATTTCTTCAATGAATATGAATAAGACAGCAATGTTTCTGTTTCAGGCCATGTTCTCTAAATTATTTTCAAACAATCCAGAAACACTCCTAGCAGGTTAAAGAACAGAATTCTCAGTAAATATTGTCATAACTGTTTCTACATTTAAAAATGGTATTTTTTTATTCCCTCTAATGAGAATGAAGAATATAAACAAATTGGAGCACAGCTATGCTGTGGGGAAACTTTTGTACAGAACTTGGTTTGCTCAGCTTTGTCTCACATAACTGCTTAGAATATTGAAGAACCTGCAAGCTCAAAATCAGAAGAAACATCTATGCCTTATGGTTAGGGACACTGTGGTAGGCAGCCTCTAACCTGGCCCCCAAGGATCCCTGATTCTTAAGACTTATACCCTGTATAACTCCATTCCAGCCCCCAGTGTTGACCTGTGTGGCCAAATGAATACAGAAGATATTATAATATATGACCTCAAAGGCTAGGTCGTAAAAGACACTTGGTTCCTATATCTACCCCTCTCCTTCTCATTCTCCCACCCTACATACACACACACACACACACACACACACACACACACACACAAATAGGCACACACTTTCTCTCCCTCTCAGCTCACTCACCCTGGTGTAAACAAGCTGCCATGACATGAGGCTAATTGCCTCCTAAGCTGCCATTTGGAGAGGTTCACATGGTGAGGAACAGAGGCCTTCTGCCACAGCCAGCAAGGGACTGAGACTTCCAGATGACAGTCATGCAAGTGAACCATCTGGAACCCATCCTCCAGCTCCAATGAACTTCGAGATGAAGAGAGCATGTCTTGGTATCTTAACAGCAATCACATGAGAGACTCTAAGCCAAACTCATCCAGTTTAACTGCTCCCAAATCCTAGCTCTCAGAAAATATGTGAGTAAATGGTCATTTACACTGGTAAGTCTGGTGATGATTGGACAGATAAAAACAGATGCACAACACAGTACCTAGAAGTCAAATGCAACACTTCCCCTTGAGTAACCTTGGACAGTGGTATGGGACACACATTAGTAGACCCCAATGAACCACATCTCCCAGTATTCACACCCATGTAAAGTTCCCTCCCATAGGGCATGGTGTGTGATTTACTGGATATTATCAAACATGATGTAAGCAGAGGCTTACTGATTGGCTCACATGCTCTTCAGGGCCTAGCTGACTTCTGTGTGGAAATACCAGCTATCCTGATAGAAAAAGAGGCCATCTTAAGAATTGTCTCAGCCAAGCTCCTAGCTGAAGACCACTGCATAAATGAGCTTAGCCAATACCATATGCAACCAAAGACTCACCACAAAAGAACAGAAAGAATTTATGTTGTTTAAAGCCATCCAGGTTGGGGGAGCGGTTAACACAAAATAGATAAGCAAAACACAACTCTATCATATACAATATACTTCAGTCTGCAAACTATAAAGTATTTATAAAATGCTAAGAAATACTAAAAAGTGTTTCTGAAATAAACCCTGGACAGAATGGAAATTCTGAAAACTATGAAGTATTTCTGAAATAAGGAGCATTTTGATTCTGTTGTACAATAGGGCATCTGCTATCCTTGATTTCAACCAGCCTTACATAATCAAATCATAAAATTAAGGGTTCTTGTAATAGAAAATGTCAATCTTACAGATCACATCTATTCTTATGCTATGTTTAAGTAATGTTTGGTTTTCCTCTAAAATATCATTTTTTACAGTACTAGGGATTGAACCTAGGGGCTCACATATGCTATGCAAGTCTCCACCACTAAGCCACACCCCTAGCTGTTTTCTTATTTTTTATTTTGAGACAAGGTCTCATTAAATTGCAAAGACTGCCTCTGGCCTCAAACCTGCAATCCTCCTGCCTCAGTCTCCAAAATTGCTGGGATTACAGGTGTGTGCCACAGAGGCTGGCTAAAACATCACTTCTTAATCTGTGGTATGAGGCCTATGGATTGACTTTAGGGGCAACATGAAACAGAGGGGAAATGTTTATGTCTTTGATTTTTTTTCTGGTCAGTTTGAAATATGACTTTGTCATAAATATGCCATTTATAATAAATTAAGCTGTTAAAGTATTACTGACTCCAGATAATATAGAATAGCAGTACTCTTTGTGTGTGGTATACATAGCCAATTAATATTTAATCCATAATTGTTTCCATGCTAAGATATGTAGAATATTTTTTCTTCAAAAATAATTAAAGAAGACCTAATTGTCATTATATTTATGAACAGATGAGTTCCAAAACTTTATTTTACAGTGCCTAGCTGCAAAATGCCTCAGATCAATATATTCATAGATTTTATTTCCATAACTGAACATATATTGAAAACTAAAGTATCAGTTGTTTTAGCATTGAAAGATTTTTTTCCAATAAAAATATAGCCAACAAATTTCAAAGGAGCATCTTATGTCTACCCATGATATGTTAGAAAATGTGAATCCTGGTGAAAAGAATTTTAAAAAGAATTTTAAAAGGTTGGTATTTTGCTAAATCTTGGATTTGACCCAACACAAAAGTCATGTCTTAGAGTATCTGAAAAGAAGCCACATAGGACTGAAAAGATCTCATTGAAATCATGGGTTCTGTTTTGTGACTTGGAGCAGAAAAAATGTTAATGAAGCAGTGTCCTTGTCAAATAATGTCCCTGACTCCATGAAGCAGGTAATGAATTATAGGCAACTATGCCATTTGCCTACACCTGAAGAAATCCATCCCACAGCTTTTTGTGCAGTAAAAACCTTGGTTTCATACATTAATAGACACTGATTTGATGAGATTCTTCTGGATGTTGTAAAAAGCTATATTTAAAAGAGCAAAATATTTCTTTGCCAAGAAAATATGTGCCTGGAAAAAAATCATGACAATCTTTCAGACAGGCTTAGCTATAAATCTAATTTTCCATCTTTGTTAAGGAAAGGAGTTTCACACCTCACTAGGATTTGTGGCTCCTGATAGCATCATACCCTGGTGTCAAAGCCTCTAGTAATATCCTTTTAAAAATCACATCTGTGTCTCTGCAAATCTTTAATATGAACAGATTCCAAGGCCTCTGCTACATAGCAGCTCATTGGCATTCCCCATGATAAAGAGGCCAGTATAAAGAAGCCAGTGGAACTGGATTTCCATCCCAGGTTGGTCCTAAACAACTTTCCTAACCCCTTTGAGTCTTTTGTTTTCTCATCTGTCAGTAACGATACCTATTGCTCTAATTTGGACCTTAAATGTCCCCCAAAGAGCCCTGTGGCTTGGTTTCAAGAAAGGCACTATTGGGGGATTGCAGAAACCTTAAGAAAAAAAGAGGAGAGGAGGGTCCTAGCAGGAGGTTTTTAAGTCATTCAGAGCATTGAAGGGAATTGTGGGACCTTGGCCCCTTCCTCTGTCTTATCTTCGGGCTCCCTAGACATGAGGAGGTGTTTTTGCTCTTCTACACACTGCCATTGTCTGCTTTGTCATAGACCCAAAAGCAACAGGACACCCAGTCATGGACTGGAACCTCCAAAACAAGGAGGCATAATAGGACTTTTCTCTTTATAAGTTGATTATCTTAGGTGCTTGTTATAGTGATGAAAAGCTGACTAGCATGCTTATCTAAAAATGCATGCTAAGGATCAAATATATAAATGGATCTACCAGTGTGCTTGGTGCTCCATAAATGTTGGGTTGCTTTGAATTGAAAGAGCATCTCAAAACTTATCTCATTCCTTCTTCTAAGGCTCCAACTTTAAATTTTTCCAGTGGGCAGAGAACTCTTTTTCACTTAGGCTCCATCTCTGCTCCCTGTGGTGCTTCTGGAACTAGCAAAACAGTTTCTCCTGGATCCTCTTGATAAGAGAGCCCCTTTTCTCAAGGTCATCCCATGGCTTTGCCAGAAAGTCTACCAAGTACAACCTCTCCACTACTCAGATCAGGGCACTATTTCCACCCATAGCCCCATAGCTGAGCCTATGCTGTCAGTTGCCCTCTCACGGAATATAAAAAAGTCCATCCACTTAACCAGGCGGTTTTTCTCTGAGCTATGGACAGCTGTCTGCACTGATGAACAGCTCTGCTCCAACTTTACATCTGTCATTTTAATTTTTATTCAGTTAGCATCTGACATCCACTAATCTAACCGTCATTGTCTATGCATGTGGCTATTTGGTTATTATAGCATATGACAAATGCAATACTCAATTGAAAGCTTAATTTACCTAGGTGAGAGTTTTAAGGTAATTCATCACTCCATCTGCAGATTTTATAACTCATCATTTATCTATTTTTTAATTCTGTTATGTTTAACTAGAATTCATTAAGTGTTCTATAATTCACCAAACACTTTCAATTACCTAATTGAGTCACAAAAATCCTATATGGAAGGAAAGCCATGTATTATTAGTTTCACTATTTTTTTTTTTTTTGGAAAGGGACAGAAAATTTAAGTCAACTGGCTAAAGCCACTTGGCTAATCCATTGTCAAATAAACTAGATCCTAGGTTTTAGGTTTAAAAGATGTGCCTATCCCACTATCTCATTCTGTCTCCCTGTGCCACTATTATCTTTTATCTGACTGGTAAAAGAAACAGAACAAAAAGAAGTCCCTGAAATCCACATAAGGGTATTGTATCAAACCAAGTGATTAAAGAAATCCCTACCAAGAAATAATTTCTTTAGCTTGTATTCAAAATATTACCTCCTTTATAAAAGCAAAAATGTAAAAATAAACTATTAGGTTATAAAAATTATATATGTTAATTACAGAAAATGTAAAGAAGATAAAAATCACTTGGGTGTTATTTCGAGTATATTGAATATATATTGAGCATTCTGAAGGTGTGAGAGACATGGGATGATTTATGTCTTTATCCCTGTGGATGCTCTGTGGATAGTAGCTAAAGAGCCTCAGCGGCAGAGAGTGACCAGTAGGGGGTTTGCTGCAGATCCAAAGAGAGCTAAGGGAGGCTTGGGCCGGATAGGAGTACTATTGATGCTAAATTGTGATGTCTAGAACTAGGGTATCCTTTGGAAGCACATTCGCTGGAGTGAAGGTAGGACATGAACAAAAAAGAGAAGTCCAGAATAACTTGGGATTTTGGCCTGCGAAATGGGTGGATATGGGTATAATTTGGCATAAGAGGAAAGAAAAAGACAACAGTAGGTTTTGCAGTTGAAATTTCTGTTTTATACATATTAAGGTTGGTCACTCATGAGGACTGTCTGGTGGACAGTTGGACACATGATTGAAAGGCAGGGGAGGTTTAGGGCACAAGATACAAATGTGAGTGTATTGTTATAAAATACTGTTTTACCACATTAATGCAACTTAAAATTTGTCTCAAACGGTGCCTGTGTGTTCTGAAGAGCAGAACAATCACCACAGCTATTTCAGTCATCTAAGAAGGTGAATTTGGACCAGAATTTTTAACCTAGTAGTCTATGTGCTTCAAAGTATCAAACTGATACTGCTACAATTGACCAAGCTTGGTAGAACTGATATGAAGCCATCTGCTAATAATAAATTGTTATTAAGGAATATTTCCCAAATATTACTTGCTCCCACCTGTTTTGTTGGATTATTTGAAATTGAATATACCTCCATTTCTTTGTATTGATGATGCAGAAATAGTTGGTCAGATACATAAAATAATTTTAAAGTATTCATTTTAAATAGCAGCAATTGCATAATTGTTAGCTTTCTGCTTTGATAATAATTCAAAAATAATTTCCAAATAACAGAGTACTTTTACCTTCTGAAATTTGCAGCAACGATGGCTACTTAATGCTGCTGGGGGTCAGAGATCATCTCACTTCTCTAGCACTATTTTCTGGATCACAAGCAACCTTCTGATTATAATATAGCTTTCTACCAAAAGAATAGACTTCTCTGCATGGTAGTTACAATTGTCATTTAAAAATTATTGCATAGATCTCCTGAAATAAATAAATAACCAGACTTTTGACATGAGAGCACAAGATGTAAAACAAATGTAATAAGATTTGGAGGAAACATGACAAAAGGAAAACCTTGAAAGAAGAAAGACTCAAATGGGGAGCTTAAACATCATCAGTTAGAAATACAGTGAGAACAACAATGGTGAATAGCGGAAGACAAAGAGAAAATTAAATAAACTTAAAGTCTAAATCCTCTACATGTCTGTCAGTTTGGCATAGTGTGAGGGTTTGTGTGTTGCTATAATGCTGAAAGCTATGCCACCAGTATTACAGATACCAGCAGGGTCATGCCTGGTGAAAAGATGGACTAGGGAAAAGGACATGGCTAACCCAATCCAAAAACAATTGTCTGTTGAAAACTCTATGAATATCAGAGAAACACTATCAGGTATATGAGCCTCTCAGGTGGGAAGGCATACAAAAGACAGTTGTGGAAGGCTGTATCTCAAAGTAGAATCAATCTTAATGACAGAAATGGAATAAAGCCACAGGAACCTCCATTTGTTGATGTGGCAGGACTCAAAATGAGGAGAAACAACTGTAAATATTCATTAATAATTAGAATGTGGAATATATGTAGTATGAATGTAGGAAAATTAGAAATCATCAAAAGGGAAGCGGGGTACATAAAAACTGACATTCTAGGCATCAGTGAACTAAAATGGACTGGCATGGGGCCATTTTGAATCAGATAATCATATGGTCTATTATAGCACGAATGACAAGTTAAAAAGAAATGAGGCTGCATTCATCATCAAAAGAGATCTCTCAAGATCCATCCTGAAGAATAATGATTTCAGTGATACAGTAATATCCATAAGCCTACAAGGAAGGCCACTTATTATGATTATTATTCAAATTTATACACCCACCACTAAGGGTACAAATAAAGATAGGGAATATTTTTACCAACTTCTGCAATCTGAAATAGAGCAAACATCCAACCAGGATATGCTGATAATTACTGGTGACTGGAATGCAAAATTTGGAAAAGAGAGAAAAAAAAAAAAGAAGGCTCAGTAGTTGGAAAATATGGCCTTGGTAACAGAAACAATGCTGGAGATCACCTGAGAGAATTTTGTCAGACAAATGACCTTTTCATTGCAAGTACATTTTTTCACCAAGATAAACAGTGACTATACACATGGAATTCATGACAGAACATATAAGAACAAAATTGACCACATGTATGGAAAGAGATGATGGGAACCTCAATATCAAAAGTCAGAACAAGACCAGGTGCTGACTGTGGATCACACCATCAACTGCTCATATCCAGGTTCAAACTGAAACTGAAGAAAATTAGAACAAGTATATGAGAACCAATTTATCACCTTATGTCTATCCCACCTGAGTTCAGAAACCACCTCAAGAACAGGTTTGATGCTGTAGACACTAATGATTGAAGACCGGAAGAATTGCGGCATGACATCAAAGAGGTCATTCATGAGGAAAGCAAAAAGCTATTAAAAAGACAGGAAAAAAGAAAATACATGTCAAAAGAGACTCTGAAACTTGTCCTTAAACATCAAGTAGCTAAAGTAAAAAGAAGACAGACAAATCTAAGGAACTAAACAGAGGATTTCTAAGGACAGCTCGAGAAGACAAAATCAAATATTATAATAACATGTGGAAAAATCTAGAGATAGGAAAACAAAAGGAAAGAACATGCTCTTTTTTCTTTTTCCTTTTTCTTTTTTTTTTTTTTTTTTTTTTGTGGTACTGGGGGTTGAACCCAGGGCCTTGCGCTTGCATGCTCTGCAAGTGCTGGACCACTGAGCTGCACCCTCAGCCCATTTTTTTACTTTTTGAGACAGGGTCTCGCTAAGTTACACAGACTGCCTCTGGTCTCAAACTTGTGATCCTCCTGCCTCCACCTCCCAAGCCGCTGGGATTACAGGCATGTGCCACCGTGCCTGGCTATACTCTATTTTTCTCAAGCTTAAGGAATTGAAGAAAAATTAAAGCCTTAAGTGGCAATAGTGAAGGATTCTATAGGGAAAATATTAAACAATGCAGGAAACATCAAAAGAAGATGGAAGGAATATTCAGTCATTATGCCAAAAAGAATGGGCAATGACCAACCATATCAAGAGGTTGCATATGTGGAGGAACCAGTGATGCTGAAGGATAAAGTAGAAGCTGCCTTGAAGGAACTGGAAAAACACAAGGCTCCAGGAATTGATAGCATACCAATAAAGATGTTTCAACAAACACATGCAGCACTGGAAGTGCTAACTGGTTTATGCCAAGAGATTTAGAAAACAGCTCCCTGGCCAACTGACTGGAAGAGATCTATATTTGTGCCTATACCCAAGAAAAGGAATCCTACAAAATACGGAAATTATCAAATGATACTATTACTATCACAGGCAAGTAAAATTTTGCTAAAGATCTTTCAAAAGTGACTACAGCATTATATAGACAAGTAACTGCCAGAAAATCAAGCTGGATTCAGAAGAGGGTGTGGACTCAGGGACATCATTGCTAATGTCAAATGGATATTAGCTGAAAGCAGAGAATATCACAAATATTTCTATGTTTTATTGACTATGCAAAGGCATTTGACTGTGTAGATCATAATAAATTATGGATAACATTGTGAAGTACGGGAATACCAGATCACTTAATTGTACTCATGAGGAATCTATACATGGACCAAGAGGCAGTCATTCAAACAGAACAAGGAAATACTGCCTGATTTAAAGTCAAGAAAAGTGTGTATCCAGGCTGTATTCTCTCACTTTCCCTCTTCAATCTCTATACTGAGCAAATAATCTGAGAAGCTGGACTTTATAAAGAAGAACATGGCATCGTGACTGCAAGGGACTCATAACAACCTGCGTTATGCACATGACACAGCTCTGCTTGCTGAAAGTGAAGAGGATTTGAAACATTTACTGATGAAGATCAAAGAATACAGCCTTCAATATTCATTTCTCCTCAACATCAACAAAACCAAAACCCTTACAAGTAGATTATTATGCAACTTCACAATAAATAGAAAAAAGATTGAGACTGCCCAAGATTTTGCTTTACATAGTTCTACAATCAACATCCATGGAAGCCAGCAATCAAGAAATCAAGACATATTGCTTTGGGAAAAGCTCTTGCAAAAGAGCTCTTTAAAGTGCTGAAAATTAAAGATGTCACATTGAAGATGAAGGTGCACCTGACTCATTCCATGGTATTTTTAGTCATATCACATGATTGTGAAAGCTAGACATTGAATAAGGGAGACAGAAGAATTGATGCTTTTGAATTTTGGTGATGGAGATAAATATTGAATATACCCTGAAATGCCAAAAGAACCAATAGATCCATCCTAGAGGAAGTACAACCAGAGTGTTCCTTAGAAGCAAGGATAGCTAGACTGCATCTTATATATTTTGGATTTTTATAAGGAGGGACCAATCCCTGGAGAAAGATAGGATGTTTGGGAGAGTGTCAGGTCAACAAATAAAAGGAAGACCCTCAACTAGATAAATTGACATAGTGGTTGCAATTTCGTGCTTAAACATAAAAAAAAAATTGTGTGCCTGGCACAGAATCAGGGAGTTTCATTCTATTGTACAAAGGATCACTAGTCTGTCAGGCCCAATTCAAGGGCACTTAACAACAACCAAGTCTAAATGGATACCTGCCCCTATGGACATCTGCCCTAAATTTAGATCATGTCTTTGAATAAACAATATACTGCCACCATGTGTTAATACCTACTTTCCTGAACCTTGTTGATCTAACAGTATTAGAGAAAATGCAAACCAAATGAGGTAACAGGGTAGTATGAGAAGCTCAGGGAGGAATTGCAATACATCCTAGTAACAACCTAGGCTGTTTATATAATACTATGCCTTCAATTTCATAATGTAGGTGCCTATATGATAGGTGCCATGCTAGGTACTTTGTACACATTTCCTCATTTACTTTTCAAACAATCTTGTAATATCAGTACATTGCCCATTTCAGTTAATTATGTAAGTGGTGCATAAAAAGGCAGCACAGCAGAGCTTTCAGCAGTTTTCTTTTGGGTACTAGTGATAGAAAACCAGCTTGAACAAGCTTAAGGAGAAAAGAAAGGAAGTTTAATTCATATAAACCAACTGTGTTCACATAGATGGTAATGCATCTATTTCAGAGCAACTGGAAGCAGAGCTGGATATCCATGTCTCTCTGCTTTCCTCACTATGTAGGGACTCTACTCTTAGTACTTCAAAGTGCCTTCTCCTCCAGGTGGGGAACAGGGCTACAAATAGCTGCTAGTTCACAACTCCCAATTTTACCACCTAAAAGAGAGATGCTGTCTTCCTAAACTTGGACCCCTTCGCTGACTAGGGTGTGCTACCCTGAAAGGCTCTGCTTTGGTCATGAACTGGAAGCAGGGGAGTAGCATAGATACCTTGGGTCACCCTGTGCTGGACACCATCACCAATGCTGTGCCTTACACCATCATGAGGAATCAAATAACTGTCCAGCAAAAGCCAAAAGGAAAAAGCAGAGCACTGAATGAAAAGAAATGGACTTCACCACCTAAATTCATAAGTTTAATTCCAAAATGCTCATAGTAAATTCATTCCTGGTTTATCTGTTCTGTGTGATGCCAGAATCCTGAAATTGAAACTGCACAGATTACTACTCAATGTCTGATTTATCTTAATTTGTGAAGAAGTGCCTACATACATATATGGTTCTCCTTTCCAATATTAAGAAATATGGGGTAGAGCTTTTAGCCTTTGGGGTCCCAAACCTCTTTAAATTTTTGAAGATTAAGAATTTCTATGATGCAGAATCTAGCACTCAGGAGGCTGAAGCAGGAGAATCTATGCAAATAAATAAATAAATAAATAAATAAATAAATAAACTAAAATTGATTTTAATTCAAAATAACCAATTCAATAAAAAGACTAAAAAAGACATTCAAAATAGTAAATTTTTTAAAGACTAAAGAATACTTTAATTTGAAATAGTCAAAATTTTAAAAAGAAAACAAAATAACAAAAAATAAATAAATAAAAATAAGAATTTATAGGCCTTTGTGCCAGTGATAAACTATTACCTCTGAACTTTAAATCTACCCTTTAAATCTACCACTCCAAACCACATTTCTGCCTCACCAGCTGTCAGGGTCCCTCAACAGGGAGCACTTCGGGGAGAAAAGATCCTGCTGCTGCTTCTTTTGCTGTTGTTGTTGTTGTTGTTGTTGTTGTTGTTGTTGTTGTTGTTGTTCAGTGCCTTCAAGTCAGTCTGACTTATAATGACCCTATGTACAACAGAACCAAACACTCCTGACACTATGCCCAGCACTATTGTCAGTGCTTCTCTGCTATTCATAGGGTTTTCAATGGCTGATTATTTTAGGAGTGGGCTGCTAGGTCCTTCTCCTTAGCCTCCAGCACTGGGTATTCCCAGGTGATCTCTCAGCCAAGGACTAACCAAACCTAACCCTGCTTAGCTTCAAGATCTGAGGTGTGCCTGAGCTTTCAGTAAACTTGGGATTGCTGAAAGCACCAACCTAGCAAAGCTTTTTCACACTGGCAATGGAAGTTTATTTTGGAAAATTCGAGTAGGCCCAGTGTGAGATTACACAGTTCTCTCAGAACCAGCCCTCTCTCCTGCTCTTCAGAGACCCCAGCACCAAGGACCTGGTGTTCCTTTTAAGAGGCCAGTCCCAACTAAAAATTGAACAACTGTATGACTCAGCTATAACAATATTGGGAATTTACCCAAAGGGAGATGTGTCATCATACCAGAGAGACACTTGCATCTCCATGTTCAATGCAGCACTTTTCACAATAGCAAGGATATGGAATCAACCAAAGTGCCCATTAACAGAAGAATGGATTAAAAAAAACTATGGTACATATACACAATGGAATACTACTCAGCAATCAAAAGAAAATGAGATAATGCCATTTGCAGCAAAATGGATGGAATTGGAGAAAATTATTTTAATGAATGAACACAAGATCAGAAAGAGAAATACCATATGTTCTCACTCATATGTGGGATCTGAATCAAAATTATAAGAAGAAAAAAATCCTATGCAGAGGTCGGAACATAATTTTAAAAAAAGATAAGAATGGTATTATTATAGATGGCCTAGAAAATTCATGTAATAGTTCTGACAATGTAAAAAGAAAGTTCGCTACAGAAAAAGTTTCTATCTTAAACAGAACTGGAACCCAAGGATACATAGAAAAATATTATCATAAAAAGACAAACAAATGGAAGAGAAGTCTTTGGTGGGGATGTGGGACAGGGCGGGGGGAGGAAGTGCACAAGAGAGTAAGGAGGAACTTATATGTATAATGTACAACAAAATGCATATATGGAAATGTCACAATGAAAAGCATGTCAAAACGAATCACATTAAGGTGTACATTAAAAATTTCCAATAAAAAAAAACGAGGCCAGTCCCAGCACCATATGAACTACATCTCCTTAGAAATGAGAGGTATAGGTCCCTAATCCCAAGTTTTAAAATTTTAGTTATTCCCTCCCTTTCCCTTTCTTTCCCCAACTGCTTCCCACAATTGCTACCTCTGTGATCACTTACAATTCTTTGTGCCTTTTCAGTTTCCATATTAAAGTTAAACTTCACAATTCTTTTTTGGTTTTTAAATAATTTTTATGTTAAATTCTTTCTGGAGAAATAGCTGGTGTAAATTCTGCCTTCTATTTATGGCCAAAAATAAGCACATATTACAGACATACATTCCATTTTAAAATTTAGTATATGTTCATTGAGGCACTAAAATTTGTCTATAGCCACTTATAGAATCTATGAACTCAAGGTTAAGAATCTTGGTGTCTGATGCAAGATATGTTTACTATTCTTAGAAAATAACTTGAAAGTGTCCTGGGTTCTGGGGTATTGCTCCGTAAACTGTACAGTTTCATAAATAAATGTATTTACCTCAGTTGTATGCTGTTTCCTGAAAGGTGGCCTTGGCATTTCAAGTAAGATATCACATAAAAGACTGAATATTCGCCACCAAAAAAAGCTTAATAAATCATGATCCTGAATGATAACTTCATGGTCTTTTCGATTATAGTCTATTCTATAAATAGTTTTGAAGAACTGTAGTATTCTTGTAGTATTTTTCCTCCTTTATTTTGTCAACTTCCAATGAACCCTTGGGTTTAAGTAGATTCATGGTAAAAGCTGATATTAAGATTTAGAAAATCATGTGCCTGTGTCATGTAAGAAGTATCCTCTTTTACTTTTAATAATGAGAATTCCATAATAAAATGCAGATGTTCCTAAAGAAGTCAAGATGATATCCGGGAATACAGAAAGTATTTTTAAAGCTTTTATTTATCCACCTCTTATCTCATGCTTTTTAAATATCTATTTTTTACACATTGTATAATGTACATAATTTATTAATTTGGTAAAATATGAAACTATTTTATAAATAAGTATCTATGCTGTATATTCTCAAACCCTTTTTAAGTAACAGGAGTCCATTTTCAAGAAATTTTGGAGCCTATTGCTATAATGATGAGGAGCTATATGTTGTGGAGCCAGAGTTAGCAAACATTGGCTGTAGGACAAATGGGTTCACCTGCGGCCTTCCAAGCTAAGCGAGAATAAAGAAGAAAAAGAATAATATGTAGCCAGGTGCCATGCTACACACCTGTAATCCCAGCAATTTGGGAGGCTGAGGCAGGAGGATTATGAGTTAAAGGCCAGAGGGAGACTACATAAATTAGTGAGACTGTCTCAAAATAAAAAAGGAGGACTGAGAGTGTAGCTCAGAGGTAGAGCACATGCCTAGCATGAGCAAAGCCTGAGTTCAACCCTCAGTACTGCAAAAGGAGGAAAAGGAGGAGGGGGAGGAGACAGAGACAGTAGGTGGCCCAGAAAGATGAAAATATTTACCCTCTGCCTTTTACAGAAAGTGTTTATTGACTTCTGCTTTGGCAGAATCCCACTCAAAATACATCCTACATTCTTCATCATTCTTAAAGGAGTTATCAATGACTTCACTGTTGCTGCTCTTGCCATTGACTTTTCATCCCTGTTCAAATCATTATTGTTGGCACCTCACCACATCTATAGTTGGACTAGAAGCACCAATCTATGAATTTGCACCCATTCTCCTTTCTCAACTGTATTAACTCCATTGACAAAGTAGAAGAGGACTTTCCCGTATCCTTTTGAAGAATGTTGGATGTATTTTGAGTGGGATTCTACCAAAGCAGAAGTCAACAAACACTCCTTTCATTAAGGAGTGGAAAATACATTTTAGTAACATTTATACCATAGAAAATGGCTGAAATACATATTCCTGAACTTATAGGTTAATTCACACCTAAGAAACTAAGCTACACAAAATGATTTGATACCCAACTGACCAATTCTTGATAATATGGAAACAGAAGCTTAAAGCCAAAATGCTACAGCCAATTCATTGAAGATGCCCCATAGTACTTGTGAATGAAGAAGAGGAAATTAAAACCTAAACTAATTAGGCTACCTCTGGTAGGTGTAATCACCTTTCCTGTAGGCCTATTAACTGTGATGTGTTAATTCTGCTCCAGCTTAAAGTTCACCTAATACACTATGCACAATGTCTGAAATTTGGAAGCTGGGAATATATCTGTCCTTTGACCAAGGGGATCAATAGAATTAACCTTTTCAAATTTAAATATAAATGCCTATTTAAAAACATACATGAGCTAGAGTGTGTGACTGCCAGGACAGAATGTCTTTATTGCTCACTAAAGCACCATATTAGAACCTGAACAGCTTGAGCCTCAGGCGCCTGTCTGGCAGACACTGCCAGACAACTAGCTACTCTCGATTCCACTTTCTTCTTTTTTTTTTAACAGAATTTCAAGTTTGGCTAGGGCAATTGTGCACCTAACTAAAAATATCCAATCTCCCAGCTAAGAAGAGACATGTAACTCACCACCTGCCATTTACTATGTAGATTAGTCCCTGAGAAGGACCTTCCCTCCAAAATAAAAATAGAAAACTTGAAAGTAGAAGGCTTCAGCCTGTCTACCTTCCTCCTCCCCAGAATACAGACTTAGGCCTAGAGGAACAGCAACCATAACAGCTCCATACCAATGAAGGCAGCATTAGTGAGGAGCTGAACCAGATCTGAGACATTTCTTTCATTGTTGTTATATGAGCAAAGACACTCCCCCCTTTTAAGCTACTGCTGATCAACTTTTCTATTGCTCTCAGCCTAAAGCAGTCCTGACTTCTATAATGTGTTATTATTTGTGCTTGATAGTTTTAAGTGCTTTGAATACATCATCTAATGTACTTTGTTCGATATTTCTACAAAGAGAAAAGTGTTCCCCATTTTAAAGGGAGGTTCAATACTCACTCAAGATGACCCAATTAGTATGCAGCAATACTCAAATTCAAATCCAGATCAGAGGGATGGTTTATAAGGAAGTTTGCCAGAGAACACACCAGCTGTGGCCCAACAACCGCAATCTCCTTCCTCACCAAAGAGAAGAGGAGGAAAGACTCAGGCCCTACTCTCTACCCACCATGCACTACATATAGATAATTGCACAATAACAGTTTTATTAAGGACATTTACATAACAGACAGCCATGGAGAGCTGATTTATTTACTCACTCCAAGATAATAAGCTCTTCCTGCCTTCCCCCAGAGATTTGCTTATATCCCCAATGTAATAAAGATAATGTCTTCCCTCAGGGCAAGGCTTGGACAGTTTTGCCTGTGGCCCCTTATAAGCTCAGGAGTTTTCTAAACTCAGAGTTCCTCATCTGTGGCCTGTGTGGCTGGTGTCTACCTGGTCTCTTGTCTGTACCACTCCAATGGGACTTATGGCATGAGGGAAACTGAGGCAAGCATTACACACACTCATGCATTAAATTTCTAAATACAATTGGGCTTGTTGTCTCTTTCTTGAAGAAATTTGAGGAACTGTTTCCAAACTGTCAGTGGGTTTAGGGGTGGTATATCCCAATGTTACCACCTTCTTGGGGTCTCCACTCAGAGGACACATCACGTCTTTGACTCCATCACAAAAAAAGGGGCGATTTTAGGACAAGTCAGTAAGAGAGGTAAAGCAGTCTGAATTTTCTTAAGCAAGGGAAAGAGAAAGTGCATGCTTCAGAGTGAGCACAGGCCTCTAGAGACAGAGAGAAAGCAACGGAGGGGTGGGAGGGAGGAGAGAAAGCAAGTGAGAGAGAGAGAGAAAGTGACACAGAGAGACAGATAGACATACAGGCAGACCCATACAGGCAGGAAGCAGAGCCACAGAAGGAAGCGCAGGTCCAGAATGCAGGTCCCTCCCCAGCAACAACAATTACCTACCCTCCCCAGCAGAGGATACCTCAGTTTGTCTGGGTTTCCCAGAATAAAAGAAATTATATAAAATAGAGAAATTATAGGCTAAGTTTATTAAAGATATAGATTATAAAGAGAATATACCTTCAAGATGTGAAGGTGGGCAGTAGGGAAGGCTACTGCTACTCAAAGTAGAGGTCACATTGTCTTTTAACGGTGGGGGTTGAGCCTTGGGGCCTGCGCCCAACGGAAAGGATTAAATGGATTCCCAGTGTCTTCAAAGGACTGGGCTCAGAGGCAGGCATTTCAAAAGATTAGAAATTTAGGTAGCTACTGGTCTTAATAAGGGAGCAGAATTCTCACAGTCATGTCATCCTTTCTATAGAAGGATGTGTGTCAAGTTGGGTCCAACTCATAGTGTAGTGAATGGCTTCTTGCTCATATAACAACAATGAAAGAAATATCTCAGATCTGGTTCTGCTTCTCACTAATGCTGCCTTCCTTGGTATGGAGCTCTTGTTATTGTTGCTGCTCCTCTAGGCCTGAGTCTGCATTCTGGGGAGGAGGAAGGTAGACAGACCAAATCCAACTCAATGTAGAAGTGAGGAGTGATTTTAACTCTGCCTCCTTCTAGCATGTATGCTGTCTGTAAGGGTATTATCTATCAGGGAAGCTGATCAACAGACCAAAGCTACCCACAGAAGGCTCACGTTAATACTTACATGACAAGTGGCTAGTAAGTATATGACTAGGCTGGGTGCAGGGCCCTCTATTCCCTGTCTTCCTGTCTATTACCCTCTAACAAAACCTACAATTGCCATAGTTATCATTGGTTAAAGTCTGCTTGAGACTAACCTTGGCTTGACCACTTGACAACAGGCAGGAGGGTTTTAGGGAATGCAGTTGATATACCTCTTTTTGGTCCAACAAGATGTCTGAAAGAATAAAAAACCTAACATTCAAGTGCCTCACACTATTTTTTTAAAGACATAATTATCCCCAAATAGTGATTTTCAACCTTTTGGAATTTGTCACAGAATTGCAGGATTTGGGTGGCATTCTTAAAAGAATTAAATACCAAAATCATATCAAAGTCATTAAGAATGACATGAAAATAGTCATTACAACATAACATCTCACCATTTCTGTAATAGCTCCCTGTACAACCCTTTGTAGCCTTTTGGCACTATGTGGCTTCTTGAATGGAGTTGTCTTGCCATGACTTTAACCTCTTACATTCTCAGTGCAAAAGTTCTCACATGCTCCAATAAGTGCAGCCCTTTCATTAATGCTGGTTATATAACTAAACTAATTTATTCACATTATATCACATCTCACAGAGTTCTGAGTGACTGTATTCAGTTGGAGCAAAGACAAAACCATTAATAAAACTTTTGTGTCATGTGACTTAGTAAAGGGATACGGTTACACATCTGTGCCTGGGACACTGGATAAGAAGTGTATGCTAAGGCACTTCTTATGGACAGCACTTCATGTTCACTAAACACTGACTGTGTGCAGACAGTGATATCCAAGGCACAGTGGAGGATGGTGTTGTATATTTTTAAATGCTCCTTGTTATCAAAGACATGATATATTTTGGAAAATGGCACATGTATATGATATAGCCAAAAGCATATCTATAAACAATATAATCACTAGAACCAATTAATGCAGGGCTAGAGTCTAGCTCAGTAGGTATAATGCTGCTACACACTATCCAAGGACCTGGTTTCAATCCCCAGCACTACAAAAAAGGGGGGATGTGGCAATCCATTCCTGAAGCAATCCTGAAACAATCAACCACTGAAAACCCTATGAGGGTCACTGTGAGTTGGACCCAACTTGAGGGCACCCTAACAACAACAACAATTAATGCAGTGAGTATTAATCTCAGTCCGTAATTCTTGTACACAGAAAACAGTAAATATCTCTATTATCTCTAAGCAAACTTAATTCCGACTGCAAGTACCAGCCTGAGTATTTCTTCTCTCAAGAATCTATGAAGGCTGGTTGCAATGGCAGAGCCAGGAGGATCTCGAGTTTAAGGCCAGAGTCAGCATGTATAATGAGACCTTGACTCTAAATAAAAAATTTTAAAAAACAAACTAGGGTGCAGTCCAGTGGTAGAGCACTTGCAAATTATGTGTGAGGCCCCGGGTTCAATACCCAAGTACTGAAAAAAAAAAAATACAACTATGAGGTTGATGTGTACCACAGCATCAAAGATAAAGTAGAAACTCCTCACCCTCAGTCCTGGATCATCTGTCTTCACTCATTCTGGCTGAATTCTCAAGGTCCTGGCTGAGCTTAACCCTCACATCCAAGGTCTGCTAACTCCAGGAACATGGGAGTTTTTGCAAGGCTGCGTCCAAAGAGAAGCCTCCCTCCATTGTCAGGGCTCGGCTCAGGCCCGGCAGAGGTCAGAGCCTTGCCCAGACATCACATGGGTATCGGGGACCCACTGAACCGGGTTTGGTGTAATGGCCCGTGGCGCCAATGAAGGACCTCAGGAGACCTTCAACAGGGAAAACAGGAAAGGAAGGGTTATTGGGTGCTCTCCAAGTGGGGTGCAACAAGCAAGCAACCCCTAAGCAAGAGCTGTAAGTGCTGGCTCTAAGCCTGCAGCATGGAATGCTGCAGGCTGAGTGCTGGAACAGCTCAGCCTTAAAGGCACAGCTACAGGAGCCGGTGTTCTGCTAGGCTGGAGGTCAGTTGGCCTTGACTCTCACAGTTCACCTTCTCTGCCTCCCTCCTTCCCAGGGATGAGAGGAATTGGGAGGCTCTTTGTGGTTTAATTGTAGCCTTTGGTGCCTCCAGGCCCCTGGTCTTGGCGGTCAGAAGTGGTGGAGGGGGAGAAGTAGTAGGGGGGTCAAGGGGGTCCGGGAGCCCTGCTTATATAGGGTCCCAGAGGGGCACATGACTGGGATTAGCCAATCAGGACACACACCTGACAGTTACTGCAGATAAACTGACATAACTGCCAGGTAGGGACAGTTATCTAACGAAAATGCCAAGGATAGCCAATCAGGATTAAGGCAGTTAAGGCAGGCCAGGCTGGTCAGGTGCCATCTTTGCTCACTCGATGGGAGGGGCAGGTGTGAGTAAGATGTGGCCCTGGGGTCCCCCAGGCTATTATGAGGGACCCTAGTTATGGGGTAGATTTTAAAAATCCCCAACACTCCATGAATCATGCAGTCCTTCTTGTGCAAACTTTCTGCCCACTCAGAAGTTAATAAGACAGTGTGCCAGAGAACACAGCAGCTATGACCTAGCAGCCTCTCTCTCAGTCCTCGTCAGAGGGAAGATCCTCCGCCTCTCCATTTTTCTTTCTCCTGCTCTAATTATCTTTTTTTTAAAAATATTGACCATCAGTGGAGTATTATTTTATATCAGGCATGGATCTAGTACCTTACTATATTTATTTGTTTAATCTTGTACAACTCCAATGGAAAGCACTATTATTACTCCCATTTCACAGTTAAAGAAATTAAGGTATAGAAAAGTGATTTCAACACTGACAAAACTAGCTGTTAGCTTCATTTCAGACATTAGTAAGAAAAGAGGAGCCACTGACTACAAGAAGCTGGTTTTCAGCATCCACCTGTTAATACAATGCTATGGATGATATTTCCATAGACCATGAACCATCTATACAAAGGCAGGAAATGAATATGTTTTGGATCCATCCGCCCTTTTGACTAAAAATTAGGTTCAGTCATATTTTAAATAACATTCTACAAACCTTAAAAAATTAGAATTTCTTATGATAGGTTCTCTTTTTAACTTAGAGTTAGTTTAGATTCTGAATAATACACCAGGCATAAAAGGTTTTACTTGTTTGTCCATAAACAAGGAACATTCAGTTTCTGAATTTATTACTTGGTTTTATTTGGATAATAAACAGTTGCATAGATGTCCTGTGGTGAGTTCTACCAATATTAATTTGTGCTTTTGTAAGAGGCAGAGTCAAGAATGTTTAGATTACAAATCCTCCACCCTGACACCGACGTTTCAGATCCACAGACTACAGAAATCTCAAATGATACTCAAGTGAAAAGCAATCTCTTAGACTCCCACAAAGTCCTTCTTTGAGATCTCCATTTCCCCTGGAATAGAGACAATAGTGACCTCTCTCTCTCTCTCTTTCTCTCTCTCTCTCTCTCTCTCTGTCTCTCTCTCTCTCTCTCCCCCTCTCTCTCTCTCTCTCTCTCTCTCTCTCTCTCTCCCCCCTTTTCTCCCTCCCTCTCTCCCTCTGTGTGTGTGTGTGTGTGTGTGTGTGTGTGTGTGTGTGTATGTCTAAAGAGTTTGAAAAGCTAAGGTGAATTCACTATACTCTCAATGCCATATGTCCAGAAAATAAGAATTTGTTCCCATCTAAATGAACATTTTGGGGGGAAAAAACACATTTTTTCTTCTGACAATTCATCCAACATCAAATATGAAAATGACATTAATTTTCTGGGTTGCATTTCTCTTACCCCGGATCCTAACCATTATGAAACAGCTTTCCTTTTGAAAGGAGGAAGCACAAAGTCTAAGGGGTTTTTCATGATGAAAAAACAACAACAATCAATTCACTCCATCAAAGCCTGTCATGTAACAGCTGAGCCCTGGCACCATCAACAACAAACAATAAACGTGCCAAAGACAGCAAGATGCATTAGGAAGATAAAGCATACTTCCTAGTGCCAGATCCCCACTTGCCCAGATGAACAGAGGGCACCAATACTGCTTGAAAAAGGTGGGTGCTGAGACGGAGGTAGTGACACCACAGTACCAGGCACTAATTGGGAATGTTGGTTTCATTCCAGATCCTCTGAGACAGGGCAGCTGCAATGAGTCTTTTGGCATTGTCACTTGGAGTTAAGTCATCTTTCTTATTAGGCTCTTTAAGTGCCACTTGCCCATGCTGAGAAATCTTCTGCAACACAAAGAAGTGTTTCAGTATTCCCCAAAGGAAGGTAAAGTAAAAAGCTAAACAAAGACCACGCTAACACATTGCAAAACTCCAACCCTTCACCCAAGCAAATCATCCTTCGGTGCTGTCCTAAATTACAGTAGCTCAATCTAAAAACCTAAGTGCAAATTATATAACAGTTTGGCAGTTCCTCCTTTATGTCATTGCTGAGAGAATTATTCATGTGCTGAGGCTAACTACACCCACAACTAAGCCCTGCCTGTCATCTTTTAGACACAAATCAAGAATTTGGTGGCTGGCCTCTCAGTTCCCAGATGTAGAGCAGCCAGAATATGTTTCAATCCATCTCTAATCTATTACTATAAATCATCCAGAAAGCTTCTCAGAAAAGAAACCCAGAGTAGAGCTTTATGAACTTCTTAGACCCCAGAAGTTTACTCATCATAGAAGCCCTGACTCCATCTCCACCTCCTTGGCTATCTTATGTTACTGTTCTAGAAAACAGAGGAGAGAAAAAGGAAAACAATATTAAGACCCAGGATAACATAATGTTAAAATGATTGCTGTTAACATACCTTCTGACAGTGAAATGAAAGGAAATTTTAATTGCTTAGCAATTAGCAATGTCGTTCCCTTAATTAGAAATGTACCATATTTAGGAGAAACTTGACCAAATTCCCAACTTGATTGAGTTAATTATCAACCCTAGAAGTAAGGGCCACTTGGGCATAACCTTATCATAGGGAAATCTGTAAATATATCATTATTAAGGCCACTGTGATTTTATATCACTTAGAATAGCAGTTCTCAAACTGTGCTCTACACATCTGCTAAGTCATGTCCAGGGGACCATCAGGTCAAATCTAATCTCATAATAGTAAAAAGGAATTTGCCTTGTTTGCCAGGTCGATATTGGACTTAGAGCACAAAGCAATAGTACAACCTCTGGTAGCTTAGCCTGACTTAGCCATTGCATTCTTCTGCACCATGCACTAGGAATTGTGGAAGTAGGAAAAAGCAGGAGGGGCGTGAGTTTTACTTAACAGTGTCCTTGACAAAGCAGTTGTTGTTGTTGTTAGGTGCTGTCAAGTCGGTATCCAATTCATAGTGACCCTCATAGGGTTTTCAATGGCTGACTGTTTTGGGATTGCCTTGGGAGTGGATTGCCAGGTCCTTCTCCCATTTTTTGCAGTGCTGGGAATTGAACTCGGGACCTCAGAGACTGCAGCACAGCGCTCTACCCACTGAGCTAAATCCCAGCCCTTGACAAAGCAGTAGTATTATATTCAATCTTAACCTTTCAGTTCACTTCTTTTTATATGTTTCATGGCAAAAATATACATAAAGCCCTTCTGCTCCATGCCAGAGTGTAATGGTTATCTCAAGGAAGAGCACCTATGTGATTTCTCAAGTGGTGAAGTAAACTTGATGGTCAGGTGTGTCAGTCAATACAGAATGCAGCATCTGGGGAAGAGGACAGGACAGTCACTTATCGACTAATAGTTCCTGAGCTCAGTTTTCTTAGTCTAAGCATAAAATCTCTTTTCTTTTCTTTCTTTTTTTTTTTGTTTTGTTTTGCTTTGTTTTGTTTTTTGTTTGTTTATTTGCAGTACTGAGTGGCTGAACCTAGAGCCTCGCACATACTTTGTGAGCACTTTGCTGCTGGGTTGCATCCCCAGCCCCTTTTTTATTTTTTAAATTGAGACAGGGTCTCACTAAGTTATACAGGCTGCCTCTGGCCTCAAACCTGCAATCCTCCTGCCCCCACTTTCAGAGTGACTGGAATTACAGGCAATGTCACCACCGAAGGCTTAACTCTCTTTCAAAGTTAAATGAGGCAGCAGCTGGTTTTCTATTGTTCTGCTTTTTAAATAACAGCTTTATTAAAATATAATTCACATACTATAGATTTTGCAAATTGTGTACAATTCAGTGGTGTATAATACATTCATGAAAGCATGCAATCATCACCACAACAAACTTCAGAACACTGTCATCACACAGAAATCCCTGTTCTCATTAGCAGTCACTCTCCATTTCTTCTCAACTTTCTCAGCTCTAGGCATTCACAAATCTGTTTTGTATTTCTATAGATTTGTCTATATTAGGCATTTTACATAAATAGCATATCATATAATAAATGGTTTTCTGTGGCTAGTTTTTTTCACTTGTTTTGAAGGTCCATCCATGTTGTAACACATATCAGTATTCCATTCCTTCTTATGTCAGATAATATTTCATCATGTGAATATAATACATTTCATTTACCCATTCATAAGGTGATGGACATTTGGGTTACTTCCATTTGGGGGCTATTATTAATCATATTGCCATGAACTTTTTTGTGAAGTTTTTATATATAATGTTCTGATTTCTCTGGGGAATATACCTATGAATAGAATTGCTGAGTCGTGGAAACTCTGTGACCTTTTGACCAACTGCCAGACTGATTTCCAAAGCAGCCATATATTCACTCGTAGAAATTTTCATCACTAATTCATTCATTCACTTTGTTGTTGTTAGGTGCCATCAAGTGAGGTATGACTCATAGTGACCTTATGTACTGCAAAATGAAACACTCCTTGTTTCTGTGCCAGGCACACAATCCTTTTTATGTTTAAGCCCATTGTTGCAGTCAATGTGTCAATCCATCTAGTTGAGGGTTTTCCTTTTTTTCATTGACCTGCCATTCTCCCAAACATGATGTTCTTCTCCAGGTATTAGTCCCTCCTGACAACATGTCCAAAATACATAAGATGCAGTCTAGCCATCCTTGCTTTCAGGGAGCACTCTGGTTGCTCTTCTAGGACAGATATGTTGATTCTTTTGGATTGAAAACCTACTATGCCAATTTCTAAGTGCTGCTGTTATTGTTGTTGTTGTTGTTGTTGCTGTTGTTAGGTGCCATCAAGTCGGTATCCGACTCATAGGGACCCTATGTACAACAGGGGAAATATTATTGTCAGTGCTTCTCTGCTATTCATAGGGTTTCCAATGGTAGATTGATTTTTGGGAGTGGGCTGCTGGGTCCATCTCCCAAGCTTACAGCACTTGGTGTTCCCAGGAGGTCTCCCACCCAAGTACTAACCAGGCCCTACCCTGCTTAGCTTCAAGATCTGATGGGATCAGATGCCACAGGGCTACCGCTGCAGGCTTCTAGGTGCTAGGTATTAATTATATAACTGTGGACAAAAGAATGGTGAACACAGCCTCTACTATAACTGAGAATATAACTTAGCAGGGAAGACAGAAAAAATCATAACTTTGGAGATGAGTATAATAATAGGGAAAATACAAGTACATAGGAGTAGGTAATTGAGGGACCCAATCTATTTAGATTCCTGGTAAGGCCTCCCTCCCTGAGAAAGAAATGTTTATGGTAAAATCCAAGTAAAGGATAATCAGAACTAATTTGACAAGAAAGGGAAAAGTGTTTGGTACAAAGGCACAAACGATTCTGAAGAGGAAGCATGTTCTACCTGAACTAAGACAGATTGAACACAGCTAGAAACTATATAGTGTGCAAGGTGAAAGAAGATAAAAATTAAATCTGAGAAAGTAGACAGGGGTCACTGAAGGGTTTTTAATAGGACAGTAACACTACTGAATTTGTTCTAAAAGAATATACTCATTTTAGCTAATGGATGGAGAGAAAGAAATCTAGAAATATGAAATTAGCCCAGTGGATGCAGACAAAAATAGCAAAGAAGTTATGGTGGTCTGGACTGCACTAGTGGTTATTCACCTGAAGGCAATGGGATGGAATCAAGAAGTGCTTAAAGAGTAAAATCAATAGGACTTAGTGATTGATTGGATGTGGAGAGCAAGAAAAAGGAAGGGATCAAAATAGTTTTTCTGTTCAGGTACTGAGTAGATAAAGCCATGTAGTAAGCCTGGGTCATAGGCAATATGCCAAATCAAGATCCACAAAACATTTCCCAGGTACACACCAAATGTAAGACACTGGTCTATATCTGTGAATATAAACTAATATAAAGATAATGCAGGCAGAATCATGCCCCTGGTGGCTCTCAAAACATGTCCATCTCTTAATCCCTGAAATGTACAAATAAATTACCTTACATGGCATGAAGGGTTAACACAACAGTCTTAAATTACTATCCTTGAAAGGCCTATTTACAGAATTCCCCCACGCATCACTTTATTGTGCAATGGGGGCTTGCATGTTGCTGTGATGCTGAAAGCTGAATGCCTTGATATTTCAGATACCGTCAGGGCCATCCATGATGGATAGGTTTCAGCTGAGCTTCCAGACCAAGACAGACTACGGAGAAGAACCCAGCAGCCCATTCACTAAACAGACATTGAAAATCCTGTGGATAGCAGAGAAGCACTGTCAGATATAGTGTCAGAGAATTAACCCCCCAGCTGGAAGGCATTCAAGAAATGACTGGGGAAGAGTTTCCTACTCAAAGTAGAGTCTACTTTAATGATGGGAATGGAGTAAAGCCCCTGCAACCTCCATTTGCTGATGTGGCATGATGTAAAATGAGAAGAAACACAGTGACCGCAACAACGGGCTAAAATATAAAAAGATTTTGTGCATGGTGAAGTGTTAGGTAATGTTTTATATTGTTGTACACAGGTTCACTATGAGTTGGACCTGACGTTTTGACACCTAACAACACTTATAGGATTAGACTTTGGCCTATATCTTGGATTATACTTTGAAGAATTCCCACCATTAACTGGTAAGAGTCAATGACTCTGTCCAAAACGTATTTGCAAATATTATGGTTTATATCAAACACCTGCTTTGCTTCTGGTCGTCTGGGATTTTGATACATAGTTGTTGTTATTGTTGTTAGGTGCCGTCGAGTAGAGTCCGACTCATAGCAACCCTATGTACAGCAGATCGAAACACTTGCCAATTTTGTGCCAGGCAAATGATCTTATTTATGTTTAAGTCCATTGTTGCAGACACTGTGGCAATCCATCTGGTGGAGGGTTTTCCTCTTTTGCCTTGACCTGCCACTCTCCCAAACATGATGTCCTTCTCCAGGGATTGATCTCTCCTGACTACATGTCCGAAATATGTAAGACACAGTCTGGCCATTCTTGCTTCCAAGGAGCACTCTGGTTGCACTTCTTCTAGGACAGATTTGTTGGTTCTTTGGGCAGTCCATGGTATATTCAATAGACGTCTCCAGCATCATAATTCAAAAGCATCAATTCTTTTTCTGTCTCTCTTGTTCAATATCCAGCTTTCACAACCATATGATGTGACTGAAAATACCATGGCATAAGTCAGATGCACCTTCATCTTCAATGTGACATCTTTGCTTTTCAGTACTCTAAAGAGATCTTTTGCCACAGCTTTTCCTAGAGCAATGCATCTTTTCATTTCTTGACTGCTGCTTGCGAGGGTGTTGATTATAGAGCCAAGCAAAGCAAAATCTTGGACAAACTCAATCTTTTCTCCATTTATTGTGAAGTTGCGTGCTGACCCAGTCCTAAGGATTTTTGTTTTGTTGATGTTTAGTCGTAACCCATATTGAAGGCTATGATCTTTGATCTTCATCAGTAAATGTTTTAGATCCTCTTCAGCAAGCAGAGTTGTGTCATCTGCATAACGCAGGTTGTTAATGAGTCTTCCTCCAATCTTGATGCCATGTTCTTCCTCATGAAGTCCAGATTCTCGGATTATTTGCTCAGCATATAAATTGAAGAGATAGAGTGAAAGTATACAGCCCTGACGCACACCTTTCTGAACTTTAAACCACTCAGTGTTTCCTTGTTCTATTCAAACAACTGCCTCCTGGTTCATGTACAGATTCCTCATGAGCACAATTAGGTGTTCTGGTATTCCCATTTTCTGAAGTATTGTCCATAATTTGTTATGATCCACACAATCAAATGCTTTTGCATAGTCAATAAAACATAGATAGACATCTGTCTAATATTCTCTGATTTCAGCTAATATCCACCTGACATCAGCAATGATGTCCCTGGTTCCCCACCCTCTTCTGAATCCCACTTGATTTTCTGGTAATTCCCTGTCTATATATTGCTGCAGTCGCTTCTGAATGATTTTTAGTAGGATTTTGCTGGTGTGCGATATTAATGATATTGTCCGATAGTTTGCACATTCAGTTGGATCCCCTTTTTTGGGAATAGGCACAAATATGGATCTCTTCCAGTCAGTTGGCCAAGTAGCTGTTTTCCAAATCTGTTGGCATAAACATGTTAACACCTCCAGTGCTGCATCTGTTTGTTGAAACATCTCTATTGGTATCCCATCCATTCCTGGAGCCTTGTGTTTCGCCAGTTCTTTCAAGGCAGCTTCCACTTTGT